>JAODPA010056070.1:0-11360 GCA_025585075.1 Nepenthes mirabilis
ATAATAAAATATTTAAGAAAAATTCAAATTTGAGAGAAATCAAGCGAGCTCCTAAATGATGCTTGTTTTTACATTCGTGCATATTTGAGATAGTAGCTGAATGCTTAAGAGGTGCATATGGGCACTCATCCATGATTTAGATAAATTGTCGGCATTTAAGGTGCGCCGGTTGCATTGCTAATACATGGTTGATGCAGAATGTTAGCGTTTGAGGAGCATTTACTGCAGCACTTATGTACATCTATGTGTCTAGGTGGCGCTTGATACAAATGCTTAAGGAAAGTCCAAATTTGAGGGAAATCAAGGGAGCTCCTAAATGATGCTTGTTTTTACATTCATGCATATTTGAGGTAGTAGCTGAACACCTAAGAGGTATATATGGGGAACTCATCCATGATTTAGATAGAATTTCAGAATTTAAGGTGCGCTTGTTGCATTGCTAATGCATAGTTGAGGTAGAATGTTAGCATTTGAGGAGCACTTAATGCGACGCTTATGTATATCTATGTGTCTGGGTGGCCTTTGATGCATGCTTGAATGACACTCATTTGCTGAGTTGGATATAAAAGGTCTTTACTAATTTTTTTTGTCATTTTGTATGAGAAAAGAGAAAGAAGCAAGAGAAAGAGAAGAGAGAAAAAAGATGAAAAGAAAGAAGAAGAAAAAAAGAGATTTTGGTGCTTTTTTGAGTCAAGTATGCTAAATCTAATGTGACAACCCGAGTTCCAGAATACGATAATTTTGGTGTAATTGAATTAATAATAATCAAGGATTAGGTTTAGAATGTGAAAAAATTGAGTTCGGAAGTAGAAAGAGGAAGTTAAGCTTTATAAGGTATCAGTTTTTAAGATATGATTAATATGGATGGTGAGGTCTTGGATTTTTAAAATAGGGTAATTGAGAGGTAATTAAGTTAAAATATGTAAATTATGGTTAAAAGGTACAGAAGGAATTAGATTGAAAAGATCAAATAATCGAAATTGGCAAATTTGGGAACCAAAGTCGTAAATCATGGAATGTTAACCCGTAAATAAGATTCTGTGTTTTAAATCATGATAATCATGGCTTATTAAGGTTATATAATCACAATTAGGGCCCTAGGATGTGAAAATTGGGTTAGAATGGTCAAAACGGGTCCCAAATGGCTAAAATGTGAAGCTGACAGGTTGCCGGTCGGTGCCGGGCATGACCTGCGCCTGACGCGCAATTGAGCCCAAGATCAAGCGCCGATTCCAGAAAATAGGCACCCGAGGCACTCATGCCGTGAGCTAGAGCACCATTTCCAGAACCCGATGCACGCTCGCCGCCGGCTCGAGCTCTGGCTCACCGAATATAAATGCCGTGCTTCCGATTTTCTCGGGCAAATTTCATTTCTAGGAGAAAAAGAGAGAGAGGGAGAGGGAGGAGAAAGAGAGAGAGGGGGAGGGAAGGGGAAGAGAGAGAAGGGGAGATGGAGGCTTGCGAGTTTGATTCTGTCCGAGAGTCACTTAAAAAGGTGATAAATCGAGTCAAGATAGATGCACTGATACCCTCATCTTTCGTTTTCTTGCACTTTTGTCTTATTTTCTTGGGGGTATCCTCGTTTCGATGCTCGATTAAGTTTATATTTTATAATTCTTAATGTCTAAACATGCATATATGTTAATTTGGTGTCCAAATTTATAATTTAGGTAAGGTTTCGGACAATGAAAACCCTAACTCGCACGCCCGAACAAGTAGCCCACGGATTTTTGGGACTTTTTCTTAATTTGGGAGTAGAATATGAATACCCATGATTTGGGCTTGTTAATTATCGATTGGGTATCTAAATTTGTAGTTTTATGTGGAAATTCATTCGAGGCAAACCGAACCCCTGCCCAGACCCTTTTTAGGCTTTGATTTGGAGTTTGATACATAAAATAACTTAGGTTTATGATTATCCATGCCTTAGATTTGATAATTTTTCCATCAGATGGTCGAAATTTCAAGAATTGACTGACAAGAGAATTCGGACACTATTCACGCGTGCACTGTTCACTGATGGCTTTGAACGATATATGTAAGCTAAGTCATAAAAAGATTTAAATCCGTAATTAAGATAATAAGCATATGAATAATTGGAGAAAAATTTCACATTTGAAAATTTTGATAAATTGGATCTCCAAGATGGAGATATTTGGGAAATAAGTTATATTTGTGAAATAAGTTTTACGGAATCCTCACTCAAAAGAATAAATAACCATGAAACTAGGACCCAAGTTCATGTTTTGATGGGTAATGTCCCCAGGCATGTCACTAGTGTGACAGTGGAGACTCAAAGGTTTGTCCTGGCCACATGTTGTAGCGGTAAATACTATGGACATACTTTAGGACATTATGGTCATAATAGAGGATAACTTTGTCCATGGAATGATATGTGGTCCATCCTTCCTTGGGGCGTTAAAATTTGGAGAGTATATTCTGAGTTCGACCTACCTTCGGAAGGTATCATTGTAACTGATCCCGCTAGAAGGGATACTACTCTACTGTTTCTGGCCTCTGATAGTGTATGAAATATAATCTATTATCGATTATTCGCTCATTTAGCCAGTGGGGTCTATTAGTTCGAGTCCGCAAAGATGAATAATCTTGTTATGTTTATGTTCCAAAGAAAAGAAGAAAATTGCAACCCAAATATGTCAATTTAAGTTATGTTATGCATCTTTTTCCTAATCATATATCTTTCTCTTGTTAGTTTCGTTATTATTGTTCAGTACCTTATTATGATTGCATTTATTGAGTTATTAGGTCACTCTTGCCTTTCTTCCTTCCAAATGAGAGTTACGAGTTGACGTCCAATTAGTTAGAATAAAGCGGGAGATAAGTTAAAGAGATCGGCCGGACTCTGAGGACTTGTAGTTTTATATATGTTTAATATAATAGAATAAAAATAGTAAAGCTAGATTTATATTGTATAATGAAATGTGACATGATATGTTATGTATTATTGTAGATTTTGTTATGCTTCCGCAGGTGGTTGATGTATATAGTTTTGTTTTCGCTATTGCTTGATTATGGATTTATTTATGTCTAAATGGTATCTCTATTTAGATCCAACGTGGTAGTTGTGAATACTGTGTTAGAGCCATGGATGATATGGCATTTGTCGACACTGTGTATGTATTGTGTTAAATGTTAAAATATGTGGATTTATATACTTGTACAGGCTTTAATTAAGCAGTTTGTATAAATAGTTTTTTGGTTTAATTATAAAGAAAATTCTACCAAAATTTCTGCAGAATTCAATATTTTAAAATTTTGGATATTAGTTTTGTTTGTTTATTGACGAAAATTATGAGAGAAAAATAATTCGTTCCGTCATAATTTGTATCAGAGAAAAGAGATACCTTAGAATTGATTTGAATCATATGCGAAAGTTTAGAATCAATTTAAATTGATCAAATAAGTACACGTAGGCATAGGAAAATTAAATTAGGACAGAATAGTCCTAGTTATTTCGGTTGGCTAGCTTAGACTTGAACTAAGTTAGAGATAGATGATGAGTTTAGCTATATAGTTCCTGCACCCTAGAAGCGCTTTAAGAATAGTTTAGCCGCGACTTTGCCTTTAGATAGGATATCAGTAACCGTTACGGTCCTTAGGTGAAGGCTCGTTTGTGACAGTAGTTGGTCAAGAGGTCAAGAGAGCCGCAAGGAGGCACCTTGAGGTTCCAAATTGATTGGTGCCGATTTAGTGCTTGAGCTGATTGGCATTGATTCAACGTCTAGAGTAATCGATTTTGGTTTATGTTTAGGCATGATCATTTCTGGGTTGAGGTCTTCAGACTAGTAATCCCTTAAGAAAGGATACTTGATCAATCTAGTCAATATGGCAGATAAGTGGAATTGATGGCTCAAGGTCTATGTGACTTGGAGTCGATTTTTGGGATAGTGAATTTAAGGATACCGATTTAGGATCAATTCATAGTGATTAAGTGCATAAATTTTTAGGCAATGCGAATCCCATCAGAATTAAAAAAAAAAAAACAAAGATGTTCATGGATGTTGGTGTAAATTGTATTAATAGGATATTATACTTTGCAATTAGGTTGTAAATTCTGAATAAGAGGTATGATTGATCAATCAAGGATAAGCATTAAGTCTAATTAGTAAATAAAACCACCTCCTTGAAGTCATTTGGTGTTCTCTAAGGAATTTAGTTGTGTAAGTCTTGAGGTTATATGTTTGGAGGAAAAGATCAAGCTGATTGCCTTTGATGAGTAATTTGAGATTGTGTTGAAATCAACACTAGCTTTTGAGAATTTTGTATGGAATTAAAGGAGTATTGGTTAGGTACTGTTGTGGTTACCTTAGAACCTCTGAAAAATAAGATAAACTGATGAGATTGTTATGGTTGGTTGAGTAATTGGTTACTTGAAAGATTAATGAATTGATAAGTGGACACAGCGAGTGGATAGATGATTTTTTATTTTGATCTGTGTCCCCAGCGTGATGATCGTGGGTGATTGAAAATTATACCGTGGCAGCATTCAGATGAAGATATGGTTGCTGCGAAGCTCGGGAGTGCCATTTGGGTTTTAAAATTTTTTGGGCGTCCATGAATTTTATGGATTGGATCTTTCGGCCATATTTGGGCCCGTATTGAGATGGCTTCATTAATGGATTCAAATGACATGGAGCCATAGGTACTCCATCGAGGATTGTATCTTGAGTTGAGAACGATTGTTAATCGTGTGCATGATTTGGGAAAGGGACATGATGTTGGGTTAAGAGAATGCCCCATTGAGTGTATGCCATTTTAATAATACGATTTTGAATCCATAGGACCTTAAGCAGTGATCCATTGGGAAGGCCAATTTGGGTCATGGAAACGTCTGGTTGTCTTGGGTTTAACCAAATTTGTTAAGCGATCCAACAAGTGTTCCTTAATGATTGCAGTGTCCGTGAGTCATTTAGCTTGAGAAAGATCTGTAATCATTATGATGAAATACAAAAGGTAATTTCGAGGAGTAGAAATGGTCAACTGACTTCCATGTCATTTGGGATGACCCTTGATGGGTCTGGTAAGTTAGCATAGCATGTAATGTTTTTGAGAAAATTAGGATTTTACTATCCTAGTGTCGTGATAGGTGACTATCCCCATACAAGTGGGGGAGAGGTTCATAGTTACAATTATTTCACCTGTAGGTCAAAATTAATAGTTGGAGTCTCCACTTTGAGAACTTATAGGTGTTACCTATGAAGTAGCTAATACTTGATAATTTCAGGGGTTAGAATAGTTGTGTTATAAAGAAAGAAATAATCTTATGATATTGTGAATGGATGGACCCATTTACGGATTGTTGGGATAAACCTTAGTGTCTTTAAGGAAATGGGCCTTAATGCTGATAATCGACGTTAGGAGTCTTTTGAGTAAGTGTGCTTTCGGTATTTTGTAGGAAATGTGAAAGGAAAATTGCGAGGCAATAGGAGGTCATTTTCTTAAATTGGGAGATAGAAATGTATTCGAAGTATTAGATCCATGAAATTTTGAAATGAGAAATCCCTATGGTTTTGTTTCAAGATGATTAAGATGATTCACTTATTATAATTTATGAAGAACCTGTTTGGGTCGAATTAGTTGGCCTATCAGTATGCCAACCAGATCATGAGATTTCTAAGTATTTAGATTTTAAGATTTTGGATAATGACCTATAATTATATTGAATCTTTGGGTGATAATTATAATTGTAGCTTCTAATCTGACTGTGAATTGAGGATTGCGGGTTTTATCTACAGGATATGGATACCTTAGCGATTGCTCTAATTGTGGTTGTTGTGTAATTTGAGTATTCTGAATAGATTATGTATTTCAAGGTAATGTTGGTTTGGTGGTATACCAACAATATAGTGAGAATGTGAAGTATTCCGTTTTTGAGGTTTAATGATGATTTGAGGCTTATATCAGGTTCTTGGCCGAGCTTGATAAGTGATCTTGGGTATCAAGTCAAATCAAATATAGCAGCAAGTTGCAACTAGAAGATTCGTGATTGGAGAACTAATCAGAGTGATGCAGTGGAAGTATAACAAACTCACATATGTGAGGTTTAATCAGAGGTTAAGAAAGAATAGTCTTTTGAAGCTTAGTGTAAATAGCAATAAGGATTCTTAGTCGATTAAGGTTTGGAGCTAAGTCAGAGAGGCAATTAATTGTTTTAGGTTGCTCTCAAGCTTGGTAGGTTAGCATGACATTTTTCCCAAGTATCGTAAATGTGAAAATAAATAAGCGATTGTGATGAGTTGTGTTGGAAAATTTAGAGCTTATCCCCATAACAAAGTTTCGATTTGGATTTTCGTAGATTGATTAGGTAATAAGGATTAGAACAGCTCGAATGACAGATTTTATCGGACTGTAGTTAACTGAGGAGGTGATTTGGAAATGCTTGGGAGATTGCCTCTGACTTGGGGATTTCGAGATTCGTTAACTTTTGAGGAAAAAATTTTAATATGTGGGGGATAATGTGACGACCCGAGTTCCAGAATACGATAATTAAGGTGCAATTGAATTAATAAAGATTAATGATTAGGTTTAGAATGTGGAAAAATTGAGTTCGGAAGTAGAAAGAGGAAGTTGGGCCCTATAAGGTATCAGTTTCCAAGATATGGTTAATATGGGTGGTGAGGCCTAGGATTTCCAAAGTATGGTAATTGGGAGGTAATTGAGTTAAAATAGATTAATTGTGGTCAAAAGGTACAGGAAGAATCGGATTGAAAAGCTTAAAGAATCAAAATTGGTAAAATCGGGAACTGAAGTCGTAAATCGTGGAATGTTAACCTATAAATAAGATTTTGAGTTTTAAATCATGATAAACATGGCTTATTAAGGTTATATAATCAAAATTAGGCCCTAGGACGTGAACAATTGGGTTAGAATGGTCAAAACAGGTCCCGAATGGCTAAAATGCGAACCTGACACGCTGCTGGTTGACACCGAGCCTGGCCCGTGCCTGAAGCATGCTCGAGCCCAAGCTCAAGTGCCGATTCCAGCAAACGGGCACCCGAGGCATGCTTGCCGTGTGCTCCATCGCCATTTCCAGAACCAAGCGCACCCGAGGCACGCTCGCCGTGCACTCGAGCGTTGGCTCACCGAATATAAACGCCGCCCGTGTGATTTTCTCAGGCATATTTCACTAGGAGAAAAAGAGAGAGAGGGAGAGGGAAGAGAAAAGGAGAGAGAGGGAGAGGGAAGAGGAAGAGAGAGAAGGGGAGATGGAGGCTCACGAGCCCGATTCCGTCCGAAGCTAGTTAGAAAGGTGACAGATCGGGTCGAGACAAGTACACTCATACTCTCCTCTTTTATTTTCTTATACTTTTATCTTATTTTCTTCGGGTATCCTAATTATGATATCCAATTAAGTTTATATTTTATAATTCTCAATAACTAAATATGCTTACTTGTTAATTTGGTGTCTAAATTTATAGTTTAGGTAAGGTTTCAGACAATGAAATCCCTAACCCTCACGCTTGAGCATGTCACCCATAGATTTTTGGGACTTTTGCTTAATTTGGGAGTAGGATATGAATACCCATGACTTAGGCTTATTAGTTTATCAATTGGGTATCCAAATTTGTGGTTTTATGTGAAAATTCATTCGAGGCAAACTGAACCCACGCCCGGACCCTTTTTAGGCTTCGATTTGGAGTTCGATAGATGAAATGACTTAGGTTTATGATTGCCCATGCTTTAGATTTGATAATTTACCGATTGGATGATCAAAATTTTGAGAATTGACCGATAAGAGAATCAAGACACTGTTCATATATGCACTATTCACTAAAGGCTTTGAACGATATTTTTCATAATTTTTCATGTTTAGTTGTTAATTAAGTGATGTGTATATTTGTATAAGTTCAATCAAATAATCTGAAAGCTTCGATATATGCATTTGTGAAAGAAATTTGTGTCCAAAAGTTCTGTAAACCAATATTCTCTTCGATGGTAAGAATTCTAAATCTTAACTATGAATATGATATTCGTATGTAAGTTAAATCATGAAAAAACTTAAATCCGTAAGTAAGATAATAAGCATATGAATAATTGGAGGAAAATTCACATTTGAAAATTTTGATGAATTTGATCTCTAAGATGGAGATATTTGAAAAATAAGTTATGTTAGTGAAATAAGTTTGGTGGAACCCTCCTTCAAAAGAATAAGTAACTATAAAACTAGGATTCGGATTCATGTTTTGACAGGTAATGTCCCCAGTTATGTCACTAGTGTGATAGTGGAGACTCAAGAGTTTGTCCTGACTGTATGTTATAGTGGGTAATACTATGGACATGCTTTAGGATATTCCGGTGGTAATCGAGAATAATTTTGTCCATAGAGTGGTACGTGGTCCTCCTTTCATTGGGGCATTGACATTTGGATGGTAGATTCTGAGTCAGACCTGCCTTCAGGAGGTATTGTTATAACTAATCCCGCTAGAAGAGATATTATTGTACTGTTTCTGGCCTCTGATTGTGTGCAAAACACAATCTATCATTGATTACTCACTCCTCTGGCTGGTGGAGTTTACTAATCCGAGTCCGCAAAGATGAATAATTTTGTTATGTTTATATTCCAAAGAAAAGAAGAAAATGGCACCCTAAGCATGTCAAATTAAGTTCTGTTATGCATTTTTTTCTAATCATATATCTTTCTCATGTTAGTTTCGTTATTATTGTTTAGTTCCTTGTTATGATTACATTTGTTGAGATATTAACTCACTTTTTCCTTTCTTCCTTCCAGATGAGAGTTACGAGCTGACGCCCGATTAGTTAGAGTAAGACGGGAGATAAGCTAAAAAGATCGGTAGGACTCTGAGGACTTGTAATTTTGTATATGTTTAATGTAATATAATAGAAATAGTTAAGCTAGATTTATATTGTATAATGGAATGTGGCATGATATGTTATGTATTATTATAGATTTTGTTATATTTTCACAGGTGGTTGATGTATCTAGTTTTGCTTCTACTATTGCTTAATTATGGATTTGTTTAGGCGTAGATGACATCTCTATTTAGATCCAATGTGATAGTTGTGAATACTGTGTTAGAATCATGGATGATATGACATTTATCGGTCCTATGTATGAATTGTGTTGAATGCTGAAGTCGGAGGATTTGTATGTTTATACAGGCTTTAATTGAGCAGTTTGTATAAATATTTTTTGGTCTAATTATAAAGAAAATTCTGCCAAATTTTTTACAAATTTTAGTATTTTAAAATTTCAGATATTAGTTTTGTTTGTTTATTGACGGAGATTATGAGAGGAAAATAATCCTTTCCATCACATCAAATATTAAAGACAAATATATCTGTGATGGACCGTGTTTCCTACCGAAAATTCAACAAAGTTTTGGTAGAAAACCGATTACCAAACAAATACAAAACCTATAAATAACCTGACAACATACATAATATAGCCACAATATTCTAACACGAGACCCAAACGCCACAACAATCATATGGCACCAACGTCATAACTCCGGGTATGATGTTGGCTGGGACAAGATGTCATTAGGTACTCAAATTACTCATATCAACCTGCCAAAAGTATCTGCATCTTTCAAATACAATAAAAGTTAGACTACATATATAATATCATCATCATAATACATATGCAACTACCTCAATATACAAATCTTCCACAATTCTACACAAAGGTACTACATAAGGGTACATAAACTACAAAGCCAAGTTCTCAAGATACCCTCCAAGATCTTCATGCCTAACTGACTCCTAATCCTCTACCCCGCCCTATCGAGTATAAATTCGTGCTCATCTAGAGATAAGAAAAGAAGTAAATGTGAGTCAAATACTCAACAAGTGTAATATAATTAAGGATAATATATAATATAATTAAAACAGAATAGGGAAGAGGATAGGAGTATGATATAGGATGCATGACATGTAATATGAACAAATGCAATTATGAAATATAAATAACTTTTTATATTTTGTCTTTCTTTTCTTAGGGTTCCATAACATGCATCAATTTCTTTATCTTTGCTGACCAGAACAAATAGGCCTTACTAGCTAACGGTACGGCAGAACAAGGAAAGAAATATGTTTGTTTCTACATATTCTAAAGCACATAACCACGTAATTCAACACTCCGTGACAAGCGGTATACCTTTAACCCGATATACATTGGCATATCATATATGCCACCATATCTCCCATGGCTCAAAGGTAGTCCTCATTATTTCACAATAATATTTTAAGACATGCCAAGAAATATGACCCACTATAATATACGGCCAAGATAATCCTTGATTTCTCATTGTAGTATCAATGGCATGCCAGAGGATACTATCCTTTAAAATATAAATCTTTGGTCCAGGTTTTATGATTTCTTACTCTTTGAGGAAAAGTCTACCACACTTCTTTCACATGCTTCTCACACTAGGAGAATGAACCATACATATAGTAAATTGTGGCATTCCCTCCGTATTCTTACATATCTTGCTTAATTCTTATATACAGATACGGATTTTCATTTCTTGTAGTTTTAAATCTTCATGCGACTTTAAATATATGCATAGTTCAATATGATACTTCGGAACAATTAGAAAATTCTTACCACATCGGCCAAACATAAGTTTAGAGCTTCCGGATGATAAATCTTTAACAAATGATTAGCAATAATATTTTTCAAAATATACAATTAAGTATTATACAATTATATATATAATTTAGGTGTCAATTAAATAAAATAAAATCATATAAAAATTTTCAAAGTAGCTCGGGTGAACAGTGCCCACACGGTGAATAGTGCTTGCACAGTTATAAGGGTACGTATGTGCAAATTCGGACATCCAATTAATAAATTAACATATTCATGGTACGGGTAACAATATTATAAAGTTAATTTATATAAAAATCTCAAATTAATTGATGAAAACGGTCCGGGGCATGGGATTAGGGTTTCATGTCCGAAAAACAGTCAAAACTATGAAATCGGGCGTAAAATTCACATATGTGCGTGCCCAAATTATGGGTAACAATTCTCTAAGACCAAATCATGCACAAAATCCCAAATAATGGATGAAAACGGTCCGGGCACGAATTAGGATTTTCGGGTGTGAAAATCTGTACAAAACTTACAAATTGGATATGAAATCAATATATATACATGTTCAAATCATGCGTAACATGAAAATAAAAGTATGGACAGGTATCGGGATAAAAATACCTAAAGAGGATCGAACAAAAATTGAAAAGAATGGAAGAAAAGGATATTGATACATTTGTCTTAACCCGATCTATCATTTCTCTAACTAGGTCAAAGTCATAATCGAAACCGGGAACCTCGGTTTCCTTCTTCTCTCTCTTCTCCCCTCTTCTTTCTCCCT
>JAODPA010056081.1:0-11359 GCA_025585075.1 Nepenthes mirabilis
AACAAAATTTAAACTTAATAATTTATTAACTTTGAATTTAGGTTGGCCCAACAAGGAGGAACGATCCAAATCCATAAAGGCCCATTAAAGTCTGGACGATCAATGCTCACTGTTGACCAATCGAAAGGCCAATGAGTCAATTAAGCCCAAGAACAGGATGGCCTACTTGGGTTCAAGACAGGCAACGCTTCCATTGACCAGGTTTATGTGAGACGGTCAACGATTCCACTGACCGAAAGTTTGACTAGTTGACCGATTGAAGACTAGGCCTCGTATGGTCGAAGCCCATTTTGGCAGATGTGTCCGTCTTCAACTAGCAACGTTCTTCTCCTGTGACTTTGCGCCCCTCACAGAAGACAATCTCCTCTGTAATGGTTACAGCAGGTTCAACTCGCGTTCGTAAGGGAAGGTGCCACAATCCTTTCCCTATTTGTTATAAACCTTAATTGTTATAGAACGCGGAAGGAAAGCAATCAAGGCGACGACCGTTACTGCCTTAAAGACTCCATGCCAGAAAAGGCAGCAATGCTAGTAGAGTATGGGAATCAAACTGCGCAAGGAAGGTAGCCTAGAGCAACGCCTATAAAAGGCCATAAAGTCGTCACCGCAAGACACGCTGTCTCTTACGAACACAAGCTCTCCATCGTTAACTCAGACGCCTGCATACTCTGATTAACTCTCCAAAAAGCTCTCTTCTATAAAGCTCCCACACTTTCAGAATGCAATTCTCTCTCTTAGCTAGAATGTTCCCAAGGAACACAGTACTTAGAGATTACGCTCCTCACGAGCCCACCAAGCCTTACACTGCGAAAGTATTCACTCATCTCAAATACTCTCAGCATTCTTTACTTTTGTCTACTTATTTCGAAGGCTATTTACTGAATTGAGTATCAGGGTATTTATAGTGGGATAACCTCCCGCTATTACCTGACCTTTTGTTCACAATTATGGTGTGCAGGATTCAAATTCGGAGGATGAAAAAGAACTCAGGCGGTCGACTTGAGTCGGATCTGTTTGAAATTTAAATCCAAGACGCATCATTGGTGTCGTCTGTGGGAAGCTTACAAAAAACCAACCACTTTTCTATACAATTTCACTAAGCTTCACTCTCTCAGCGTCTCTTTCCATTAGTCTGAATGGTGAATATAAGAGCGCAAGTTAATGAGTCCATCAGAGACGTGACCTCACCAGACTAGGGCCATGCAACCGGTACCCAGGTCAACGGGGTGGTCATTGGTGTACCAGCACCATTCTTCCAGAACCTGGTGGAGAACATGAGCAATATAAATAAAATGTTCCAAATACTCTGCACCCGCCAGGAGAACGCTTAGCAGGGGGCTCCGCCAATTGCCGTCCCAACTTTGGCGTCTAGGAGAGGAGATCAGGAGAGAAAGAAGTTAGCCAAGAAGACTAAGAGGCCGATCAGCTCTCGTGCTTTGGAGGCCACACACGCCCAAGGCCGATCAAGGCTCGAAGAGCGTTTTGGCAGCAGGACTCCGGAGGAGAGTCCAGAATGGAGGAATCCCCGATTCTCTTGGGTGAATGTCTCCCCTTAGGCTTAGGAGGAAGCCTCTAGGATTATTAGATCTGCTGGTGGTAGTAGCTGGCTGACCACTTACCATGTCAGAGAAAAGATGGAGTTGAGAACCTACATCAACTCTAAAAGAACTGGCAATTCCATCCCCACGGATTCACAGGTGGAGAAGATCCTAAAACACTTGTTCAAAGCGGATGAACACTCCATGGATCTAGACAAATCTCCTTTCACGACACAAATCTTGAACCGTCCCATCCCGGCTAAATTCAAGATGCCAACCTTTGACTCTTACGATGGGAGCGCTGATCCAATGGATCACCTCAATTATTTTTACACCCATCTGAGTCTATAAGGGTTGAATGACATAGCCATGTGTCGTTGTTTTCCACTTACACTGACGGGAAACGCCTGCGTCTGGTTCCATGGTCTCCCAACACATTCTATCCGGAGTTTCCCTGAGCTCTCTGACCTCTTCCTAGCGCAATACGCCTCTAGTTGCCGAGAAGAGAAACAGCATTGGAATCTCTCCCACATCAAATAGAAGTAGGGAGAGAATCCACAAAAATTCCCAGATCGTTTCATTGCATAGGTGAGAAGAATCTGTATGCTCCAGGAAGAGATGAAACTTGGCATCTCTGCATTGACACATAGGGACTTCTTTAGGTACCTAGCGCATAAGAATCCGCAGATTTTTGAGAAGCGAAATCAATTACCAACGTTTATGCAGTAGCGGAGGAGGCTAATAAGGTTAAGTGTCCTGAGTGGACCGAATAGCCTCGCTCTTTCACAACTATGGGAAAAAGAAAGCACGATGGCGGTGACCACTTTCGTCGAAAGCAGCATAAGGTTGGAGTGCAAGAAAGAAGGAACTACAGGCCGATTGACTTGGCGCCCCTAACCGACACACGCTCTAACATCCTTATGCAAATTCGTGGGGAGAAGTTTCTTAAGTGGCCAAAACCACTTAAGAAAGTGGAGGGAGAAAATTCATCAAAGTATTGTGATTTCCATTGATCTCCTGGACACTTCATAGAAGACTACAAGATACTTCAACATGAGATCGAGGAGCTCATTTGGAGGGCCCACCTCATCAGGTTTGTTGGGAACCCTTGTTAAAGCTCTAAAACCTCAGACGAGGAAAGACCGAATCCTTCCCCATCAAAAAATCTGGTCGCGGCTAGAGTGTTCAATATGATCGCAAACTGATTGGCTAAGACCTCAACGGATCACAAGGAGCAACATGCTGGGCAGAAGAAACAACACACGGAAGATAACGTCATTAGTTTTAGCAATGATGACTTAAGTCATATACTCTCTCCCCGTGCAGATTCCCTTATTGTATCCTCACTCGTTTTAGATGATAGCGTCGACTATCAATTGAAACGAGTTTTTGTTGATAATAAAAGTTTACGTGATTTGTTCTACCTTGATACATTTTTTAAACTTGGTTTGGTTTAAAAAAGAGTCAGTTTAAACCTATCGAAAGACCGCCCTACGGCTGTAACAACGAACCAGTGGCTATCCATGGAACGATCCAATTGGAGGTCACCCTAAGAACCTACCCAAAAACGGCTAGTCGACCACTCACCTTCTTGGTCGTCGACCTGCCCTTCGTGTACAATGCTGTACTAGGCCACCAGTGCCTAACAGCGTTCAAAGCTGTTTTGTCGATACCGCAGTTGAAGATGAAGTTCCTCATAGTTTGCGGTGTAGGCAAAGTGTTGGGTGACCAAGTCACTCGGCGGACATATTATATGTCGCAGACGCACCTAGTGGCAGCACCAAGACAGCAGGAGAACTTGACCATTGAGATGAAACAGCTCTACACTAAGTGCAGTTTTGTGAGGTAACCGATCTAATTCGATCGAACCCAAATGAACCGGAGAGGCGCGTACAAATTGGGGGCTCACTCACTGGGACACTGTGAGACGAGTTGATCACGTTCTTATGACAGAACGCTGATGTTTTTTACGTGTACTCCCACTGATATGTCTGAAATTTTGGCCGGAGTAATGGTCCATAATTTGAGCCTCAATGTCGACCGCAAACCAATCAGGTAGAAGCGAAGAAACTGCTCCGTAAAAAAGTTAATCGCCATTCGGGAGGAGGTAAAGAGGCTGCTGGATTGTAGGTTTATCAGAGAAGTTCAGTATACGGACTGACTCTCCAACGTTATCTTGGTAAAGAAAAGTAACGAGAAATGGTGAATTTGCATCGACTTTTTTGGCGTTAATAAAGCCTGCCCAAATGATAACTTCTCTTTGCCTTGGATCGACTCATTGGTAGACTCAACATCTGGACACAAGTTACTGAGCTTCATTGATGTATACTCGGGTTACAACCAGATCCGGATGAACCTAGAGGACGAAGAGTATACCTCGTTCATGACGAACCAAAACACCAACTACTATAAAGTCATGCCATTTGGTCTAATGAACGCTGGCGTACTTATCAAAGGCTCATGAACAAGTTATTTGAGGAACAGATTGGCCGTAATATGGAGATATACGTCATGATATGCTTGTCAAAAGTAGGACCACCAATGACCATATTTGTGATCTGGTCGAATCCTTCGAAGTGCTCCACGTGCATCAAATGAAGCACAATCCTTCTAAGTGCATCTTTGGAGTATCCTCTGGGAAGTTTTGGGTTTCATCGTCTCTTAAAGATGGATCGAGATAAAGTTGAAGAAAATCAAGGCCCTCATGGACATGATTCCGCCGTGGAGTGTCAAAGACGTCGAAAGGATAACTGAAAGACTGGCAGCGTTGTCCCACTTCTTGGCTAAATCTGAGACAAGTACCAGCCTTTTTTCAAGACTCTAAAGGGGACAAAAGCAAATGGATTTCAGTGGACCGCAAAATGCTAGGTGACCTTCGACGAGTTGAAGCAATACCTGACCACTCCACCGCTGCTAACATCACCCAAGGACGGAGAGGAAATATACCTCTACCTGGCGGGGTTGGAGGTAACTCTCAGCTCCATCCTCATAAGCCAAGACTCCGACTCTCAGTGGCTGGTCTACTATGTAAGCAAGTCATTGACTGGCGCAAAGACATACTACTTACGAGCAGAAAAGTTAGCCTTGGCACTTATCTTCTCCTACCGAAAACTGAGGCCTTACTTCCAGGCTCATCGTGTGGTGGTCCTGACCGATCAATCTTTGAAGAATATTCTGCATAAATTCGATGTTTCTAAATGACTGGTAAAGTGGGCTATCAAATTGTGTGAGTTTGACATTGAATTCTAGCGTAGACCAACCATCAAAGGGTAGGCCTTGGCCGATTTTATTGTTGAGATTACGACGCCAATTTCTGACGAACAACCCGTTGAAGACACAGAACAACACGAGAAAGAGTCGGAATAGGTCCTCAATGTAGACGGATCGTCTACCGATTCAAGTAGCGGAGCCGGAGTGGTCCTGAGGACCCCTGATGAGTTCGAGATAAGATACTCCCTTAGACTCTACTTTTCGACATTACCAAATACAAAACTCTGTTGGTTGGGTTAAGACTAGCAAAAGAATATTCGGCCAACTGATTGACCATCTACAGCGACTCTGAGCTGGTTGTCAACTAGGTCAATAGGAGTTTCGAAGCATGCAATCCTTACTTGACTAAATACTTGGCCAAGGTAAAGAAAACCAGCTGGAGATTTGACAAGGTGACCCTTGTTCAAGTTCTCAGAACTGAGAATTGGAAGGCCAACCAACTTGTCTGAGTAGTGGCGGCTGAAAATCCAGAACAGTACTCGTGGGACATTAGAGATGTCCTAAGTACTCCTAGCATGGAAGAACAAGAAACAATGCAAATCTCTGACATCAAAAGCTGGATGACGTCTTACCAAAGATACATGGGGGACGAAGCACTGCTAGAAGACGCGAATAAAACTAAACGAGTCATGAAGACAACTGGCCGGTATACCATGGTTGATAGACGGTTATATTGTCATGGCTGTTTGATTCCATACCTTAGGTGCTTAACCCTAAGGAGGCGGACTACGCCTTGAGAAAAGTCCACATTGGGATCTGCGTATCGCACATCGATGGAAAAAATCTAGTGTTCAAAATCATGCGCCAAGGATATTATTGGTTGAAAATGAAAAAGGACGTCATCGACTTCGTAATAAAGTATGAAAATTGCCAGCTCCACGGCAATCTCTACTGCCAGCTGCCTGCTAGTTGAGATCCCTTCAAGCTCCTTGGCCTTTCGCGTATTGGGGGCTCGATATTCTCGGTCTATTTCTCATCGTGATAAAGTAAAGGAAGTTCATCATCGCGAGTATCGACTACTTCATCAAGTGGGTTGTACCCGCCTCGTTGGCTAAGATCACAGAGTACAACGCTCTAGAATTCGTCCACTAGAGCATAGTCAACACATTTTATATTCCCGAAGTCATCGTGACTAACAACGGAACCCAATTCTCTGAAAATACTTCACCAAGTATTGCAGCAGTTTGGGTATCAGATTGGTTTACATTTTGGTAGTGTACCCGCATGCCAACGGGCAGATGAAAGTCACAAACCGTATGCTACTCTATGGTCTGAAGACCAAGATGGAGGATGTACGGAATTCTTGGGTTGACGAACTACCATCCGTCCTATGGTCTTACCGGACGACTCCAAAGGAATTGACCCGCGAGACGCTCTTCAATCTTTGCTACAGGATTGAAGCTGTAATTCTGGTTGAGATTGGACTTCCTAATCTTAGGGTTGAGTCTTTTGACCCACAAGATAACTCCCAAAAAATTTGAGAACACCTAAACTTGTTAAAAGAAACCCACGACGCTGCCAGACTAAGGATAGCGGCCTACCAACAGTGAGTCACATGATATTACAATAAGATGGTAAAAGTGTAACAATTCGTAGTTGGAGACATGGTCTTATGAAGTATCAAGGCTACGGGCAATATCACCAATTGGAATAAGCTTTTTCCAAATTAGAAAATGCCCTTTTTTAGTCTCTACCGTCCTACCAAAAACAGGGCATACAAATTCCGAACCTAGTGCGGCAAGTTAATTCCACAGACGTAAAACGCGATTCACCTCAAGCGCTACTTTTAATAAAGGCACAGGTAGGTCGTCCATGTGCATGCTTGTAAGTATATTGTATTTTTTTCCCATAGCATTGTGCAGTTTTTTCCTTCTTTTCCATATATATATATCTATTTGCAGGTTTATATGACCTAGATCGTCTCTAAGTCGGACGGGTTTTTACTTGCTCGTAAATAAACCTTGATCATCCAGACAGCCTATGAGCGGTCGTAACTAAATCCTGGTCATTCAAGCGGCCTACTAACAGTCGTAACTAAACCCTGATCATCAACGTGGCCAACTAACGGTCGAATTAAACATTGGTTATCCAAGTGGACCATTTGCGGTCAAAACGTTAGGAGATTTTAACAGCACATGTGACGACCTCTTATTCAAGGAGGTAGCATGACAGCCAACGATGGTCTACAAGCAAAAGCTAAAGTGTAGAAAGGAGATACACGCAGCCATAACAAAATGGTGCACCAGACCAGGCGACCCGGGCTCTATCCATTTATATATATATCAGCATTACACAGCGAAGAGAATATACAATGTTCTTCATAACAGCTCACAAAAGGAAAAAGAAACAAAAAGAGTCTTGACAGCGCCACCAAGGGCCTGAGATATTATGACTCAGCTTGGTGGCTCTCCGAGGCTGAAGAACCTTCCCGATAGTTACGACGGGACCTTTGGCCGTGACCGCTTGAGTACCACATTAGAGGCAATCTGAGAGGCACCGGTGTTTTGCGAGTCCAGAAACCCAATCGTGAAGTGAGGATCCACCAGGAAGGCAATCTTGTGACTGAGTGAATCCCCTCCAGAAACCACTCCTCCAGAACAGGCGCCACCTCTTCAAGGCGAAGCCTCGTCCTCAGTTTGCCCTCAAGTGCTGCAATCCGATCCCTCGCTCGTTGGTGCATTTTCAGATCCTCTCGCCCATCAGCGTTGAGGGCTGGGCCCAGATGAACAGAGCGCTCCCCCTCTCGAGGCGCGTCCTCCTCCTTTGAGGACGAGATCTCGACCAAGTCACTACGTATCTCGTAAGGTTGGCAAATCAATGGAAAGTTAGCAAAGGGAGTGCAAACCTTCGCAACAAAACCCTAAAGTGAAATGATTAGGGCATACTTGGCGAGACGGCCCATGGTGATCGCAGCAAGCAGGATAGAATGGCTCAGGAGAAATCTTAGAGCGTGACCACTCTGAAGAGGAAGGACCATGGGAGGGCCTAGGCGTGTCGTCTTGCCCCTAATTAAGGAGAGCAGGAAAATCGATCATGTTCTCATCAGCCATGGCAAATCATGAGGGAAAACTGCTATAAGGCGAGTTGCAAGGGAAAACTACTAAGGCAAATCGTAGAAACCCTAGCTGTTTTATAAGCCAAGTTTCCTGCTTGAAGAGACAACACGCAAATCAAAGGGATGCATCGTTTCAAGTCACGTCGTTTCACTACCTGATGATGCGTGCGCTGTGCAAGCGTCACGTTATGAAAGGTTAGTCTACGATGGTCAAATGCTTGTAGCAGAAACTCTCAAACGGTCAACGATAGTAAAAAAAAGAAAGAAAAAGGAGGACGACCAACTTGCTCACGACGCGTTAAGCTACCAAAAAACATAGCAACAGTAATTGAGAAATGGCTACTAAGGCGAGAACGCTTTTCATCAGTAAAACGCTGATTTTATTGATTAAATATGTGTAATTGCAACAATTACAAATAAGTGAGGCGAAAAAAATCTACAGAGGAGCAGAACTATCAGGGGGAGGAGGAGGCGGCCCCTGACCGCTCTGGGACTGTCCCACGAGGCTCTCGCGATGCTGAGCTGGACGGTTCGATGGGTCAAGATATTCCACTGAAAAGATAGGGTCAACCAACCATGTAATGCACTGGCAAAGGTTGACACCTTCCCATAACCGTGCTACCGGCATATCGGAGACCTCATGGGGGCATATACGTCTAGTTAACTCGTTCTCTAATGATGCGATCTGTCCTGCAACTTGGTCGATATGTCTCACCACCCGGTCATTATCCCCCCTCAGCAAGGTGTTGTCCTCCCTCAGTTTGACATTTTCCCCTTCCATACTTGGGAGCACAGCTTGTCTCAACAGAACATTCTTCCCTTTCAGCTTGGCGTTCTTCGTCTCCAAACTTGATAGCACAGATTGGAGAGTAACTGTATCCTCTTGGTGCTCCGCTCTCTACAACTCCAACTCCTCCTCGAACCAGGCAAGCTCCTTATCTCAGTTAGAGAACACCAGGTCCCTTTGGCGCAGCACATTGCTAACTGTGCCAACAACTTTCCCCTCCTATGAAGACCAAGCACGTCAAGAAACCTCAACGGAGAGGAAAAGGAGAAGAAGAGTTGCAAAAATTTATCTACTAGACTCGACGCTCCGGCCTTACTGGACTGCTGCGAGACTTAGGCTCTGGCGGCGAAGGACTGGATACAGCAGCTTCCTGAATAGGCGCAGCAGGGGCCTCCGCTGCACACTCCTCCAACAACTCTGTCATTGAGTCATTTGACACATCAGAGTCTCTGGCAGTTGGCTCCTCCAGCGCAGTGAGTGGCTCCAAAATTGACTCCGACAGCTCAATCGAGAGATCAACAACTGGCGAATCGATAACTGGCTCCAAAATTAGCTCAACTGGTTGCTTAACTGCTTGCTCATGCAGCTCAGTTGGCGGCTCAGGATCTTGCCCCAGCGGCTCAGTTTGCGGCTCCTTGGCTGGATCCAACATCTCCGATAGCAGCTCAAAAGCTGGCTCCTTGGGAGGGGATGCAGCCCTTGGGAGGGGAGCATGCTCGATCTTCCTTGCTGGGGACTTTGAAGACAATCTCCTTGGGGATGTTGTACTCGACGTATAACTCCTTTGCCTCGCTGGCGCTGAGAATTGAGGCAATCTGGGAATCCATAGAAATGGAAGTAAGAAGGTAACAGAACATTTAAAATTTTTCAGGAAGGAAAGACGGAGGAAAGCATGGGAAGTTTGAAATGCAACGGATCGAATACTTAAAGGCGTGTAAATACTAGAGAAGGGAAAACTGTCTCGTAAACAGGCGCACATCATTGCTGACACGTGTCATTTTCAAAATAGGCGCAATCGAAGCAGATCCTCTGGAGCATTAATTACTGGGATCACAAATTCACTACACGCAGACACATGGCCAACTTTTGGACTAACAATCCGGTGGTATAATGGCGCATCATTTCAACTCCCACAGCTCTTCGGATTTTCGCCTAGACAGTTAACAAATTTGGTCAACATTTTCTTCAGCCAGTCCTCCAAATTTTGGCCTAGATGGTCAATAAATCCGGTCAATATTTCCTTCAGCCAATCCTCCAAATTTTGGTCTAGACAATCAACGAATCCGGTCAATATTTTCTTCAACCAGTCCTTCGGATTTTGGCCTAGGTGGTCAACGAATTCAGTTAATATTTTCTTCAACCAATTCTCAAAATTTTAGCCTAAACGGTTATTGAATCTGGTCAATACTTCTTTCAACCAATTCTCTAATTTTGACCTAAATGGTCAATAAATCCGATCAACAATCTTCTCAACCAGCTCTCTAGAAATCGACTAACAGCTGCGAGTCATCACCGGTCTTGTCACCAGGCCATCTCAAGAAGGTATCCCAACCACTCGCGTCCCATCTTGAACATGTTGGAGGCCAAAGTTCCATACTACTAGTATGGGGGGCTAGTGATGGGTATGCCAATAATGGGTTGGCCTAATAAGAAGGAACGAGCCAAATCCATAATGGCTCATTAGAGTTTAGACGGTCAACGCTCACTGTTGATTGGTCGAAAGGCTAACGAGCCAGGAGAAGTCTAAGAACAGGACGGCCCAGATAGGTCCAAGATGGTTAACCCTTCCATTGATCGGATTATGTGAGATGGTTAACGATTCCAATGATCGGAAGCTTGACCAATTGAATGACTGAAGATCAGGCCTCGTACAGCCCAAGCCCATTTTGGCCAACGCGTCCGTCCTCAACTAGTAATAGTTTTCTCCCTTGATTTCGCGCCACTCACAGAAGGCAATCTCCTCTATAATAATCATCAATAGATTCAACGCGTATCCCTAAAGGAAGGTGCTAGGATCCTTTTCTTGTCTATTGTAAACCCTAACGGTTACAGAATACAGAAGGAAAGCAATTAAGGCAACAATCGTTACTGCCTTAAAGGCTCCACGTCAGAAAAAGGCAGCAATTCCAATAGAGTATGGGAATCAAGCCCTTCTGCGTAAGGAAGACAACTCAGAGCAACGCCTCTAAAAGGTCATGAAGTCTTCACCTCAAGACACGCTGTCTCTTACGAACACAAGCTCTCCATCGTTACGTCAGACACCTGCATACTCTGATTAACTTCCCAAAAAGCTATTTTCTGCAAAGCTCCCGCGCTTTCAGAATATAATTCTCTCTCTCTGCTACAATGTTTCTAGGAAACAGAGTACTTAGAGATTACGCTCCTCACGAGCCCACAAAGCCTTTAACAACGAAAATATTCACTCATCTCAAACACTCACAACATTCTTTGCTTTCATTTGCTTATTTCGAATGCTATTTACTGATTTGAGTATTAGAGTGTTTACGATGGGACAACCTCTCACTGTCACCTGACCTCTTGTTCGCAGTTGTAGTGTGCAGGATCTAGACTCGGATGACGAAAACGGACTCATACGATCGACTAAATCCAAATCTGTTTGAAATTTGAATTCAAGACATATCAGGATATTTTTAAGTGATATAAAATCTAGCTATTTATTAATTATTTAATCTTATATGACTCTTTTTT
>JAODPA010056092.1:0-11359 GCA_025585075.1 Nepenthes mirabilis
CTGAACTGATGAAGATCCTAGATGGATTGCAGTGTTCTCCGTTGTTTTAGGCGTAGTTTTTTACGTTCTTGCTAGTGTGAAAATGTTGACACTTCCATGTTCTGTTTTATTTTTTGTTCCTAATGTTTGTTCTCTTTTGATGTATCTGTTGCTCGGGGCATGCCCTAGCACTTTTTGTTTTAACTCTAAGTACAATACTTGGAGTTAAAATATTTAGTTTGTAATTTTTTCTTCCATTAATCCAAAATTCTTACTTACTAAAAAAAAAACATAATTTCTATAACTTATTTTTCTCCCTTTAATCCAAAATACTTGCTTACCAAAAAAAAAAGTATCGAGAAAACAGCAGGAGAGCTAGCCACCTGCAACTAATCGGGCATGGAAGATCTACCCAAAATAGAGCCGAAGCTTTTGCAACGGAATCAGAAACAGGGACAGACAGCCCCAACAACCACATCGGTCAGGGGCATGGAAGCCTAGCCCAAATCCATGGAGGTGAGGAACCCCGCAGAAAGACAAATTTTAGATTTGAATCTTGAAATTTGAAATTTGAAAATTGAAAATTCAAAATTTGAAACTTGAAAACCCAGGGAGAAATCCAAAGCTTCTCTCTGGAACAACCGCATCTAATGGGTGAGGACTTCTGCAAAACCCCAAGCAGATCCGTCCCAAGCACCAGGCGACAAGGCAGGAGCTACTACGACAGTAAAGGGCCAACTTGCAGGAGTCAACAACCCAACCAAAGACACCAAGGAAGACCACAATAGCGAGCGTGAGACATCCTTTACAGACACAAGGGGGGTGGGAGAAACTGACAGTACCGCAAAACTACCATCCAAGAGAGAATGGAGAGGCAGTAACACAAAACGAAACCAGACGGTTCGTTGGGCGAGCCCTTGAAGAAGAAGGAAAAAAAGATCCAGAGAGAGCAAACGATGGCCTCAGAGGATGAACCTTGCTGGCGGCAACAGGAAACGATGGCCTCAAATTTCAGATTTGAAATTTGAAAGGCACTCAAGAGAGAAGCTAGATCTCTCTCGAATCAAGAAGATTCGAGGCCTCAGAGTAAACCTCAGAGGACTCAGAACCGCCGCAGACAGATCTGAGGACCGGATCCGTCGGGAGGAAGAGACGGCACCGGGGAGGGACCGCGAGAGGCAGCCAGGAGACCGGCCTTGGCCGGCTCCGGCGCCGCCCGGTAAAACTGTGTTAAGGGTAAGCTTTTTATAGTGACTGGCCCCACCGAACTCGCGGCCCCATAACCCAGAAATCCCTTGCGGGATATTTTGGGAGGCACAGTACCACTTATGCTTCTGTGGGGAATCGAACCCGAGTGGGGGAGGCGCACATCCGTGCGTTTAACCACTCCACCAACGCCCGCGTCGGCGCCCTTCAGGGGTTGGCTAAGGATGAATCACTTCTTACTGGCATTTTCCCTCGAGTTCTGTCTACTCCTCTGGCTTCATTTGATACTGAATTAGTTTCCTCTATAAAGCCTGTTGAGCTGAATAATGGACTACAATCACACTGTGGACTTCTAGAGGACCCGACGACTCATAGCTGCCAGCTGGACACCACCTCTCCACTTCCGTCACCTGATTCAGGTGGGCATGTGGATGTGGAGTCCTCCCGCGAATCTTCTGATACTAAATTAGCTGGTACTTCAGGGTTGCGAGCGAATAAGGAAAGCCCAGCCTCCACAAGTTCTCCTCCAAGCAGTGTCAATAAGCGGGGAAGAAAAGCACCAAGAAAGAAAAAATTCCCGGGGTCTAAGGGGTCTTCCCCGATCCTGCCTTCATCTCATGATTAATATAGCCTGCTGGAATGTGAGGGGGCTAAATGGGTTGGTTAAAGCCCGTGAAGTCCGTAACCTCATCAGCTCCCACGGCTGTACTATTGTGGGATTGGTTGAAACTAAAGTAGCTGAGAAGAACTCTGTGTCTATTTCAGCTAGAATTAGACCTAATTGGCATTGGCACATGAACTACTTTGAAGCCTCTCTTGGGCGCATTTGGGTTGGTTGGGACCCTACCAAGATAGGGGTGAAAATTATTTCTTCAGAAGATCAGGTTATTCACACTGAAGTCCTGGCCCTAGAGGAAAATTTTCATTGTCTTATCTCATTTATTTACGGTGCAAACTCAGAAAGTCTGCGTAGGCGTCTTTGGGAGAGCCTTAGACAAGTGGCTTCCTTCCCAGGTGATCTTCCCTAGGCTGCGCTTGGAGATTTCAATGCAATTCGGTCTCCGTCCGAAGCCCTTGGCGATACTTGGCACCAAAGAAGTTCTTTAGAACATGACAACTGCCTCCGAGACTGTGATCTTGAGGACGTGTGCCACGATGGTATGCATTATACATGGAACGATGGGCGAGACCCTAAAAATCAGATTTTCAGGAAGCTTGACAGAGTTATGGCAAATGGGCAGTGGTTGGATCACTTCAAAAGGGCCAAAGAAACTTTCCCACCCCCCAAATTGTCTCATCATTCTCCATGCATTCTTTTTCCGTCGGACAATCGACATCGAAATCATGGGATGTTCCGTTTTAACAATTTTCTCACCAAATCCCCAAGATTTCACCAAGTGGTAAAAGATGCCTGAGTTGATGTTGTGAGAGGTACTCCTATGTTTCGTCTGGTGTCAAAACTAAAAAGCACGAAGTATGCTCTGAAATCTCTAAATCTTCAGGAAGGTGATGTCCATGATGAAGTATTGCGGACTAGGAAAAAATTTGAGGAAATTTAAGGTCAACTCCCTTCACCACTTGTTTGTTCCAATGTGGAATCTTCATGTAGGGCGGCTTATCATGATGCCATGGCAAAGGAAGTTGAATTCTTTCAACAAAAAGCTAAGACTAGATGGCTTAAAGAGGGAGACCGGTACACAAAATTTTTCTTCAAGACCATAAACGGTAACAATAACCGGAAAAGAATTATCTCCCTGCTTGATGAGACTGGGAACCCGACTGTTGGGACCGAGGTTGTCCAAAAATTGATTGTCGATCATTTCAAGAAGGCACTTGGGTCCGGACGTACGGGTGGCCCGATTGATGTATCGCGAATTCGGCCTTACATCCATCACACTATTACGAATTGTCTAACTGGCACACTCATTGCCCCAGTTACTAAGGAGGAGATTCGACAAGTGATATTCACGATTGGTGATGATAGAGCCCCTGGGCCGGATGGTTTCTCTTCAAAATTCTTTAAGGCTTCATGGGAGGTTATAGGACAATCTGTTTGCGAAGCCATCTGTGATTTTTTCAAACACGGGAAACTTCTCAAACAATTGAATACAACTATTATTAGCCTCATCCCGAAGGTGAAGTTCCCGAGAACCGTATCTGATTACCGACCAATATCATGTTATAATGTCATCTACAAAGCCATCTCAAAGATCATTACAAACCGACTAAAGATGACGTTACCATATCTTGTTGGAAAGTGTCAAACGGCTTTTGTTGCTGGCCGCCAAATTAGTGACAATATTCTTCTGGCTCAGGAACTTCTAAATAAGTATCACCTCGGCCATGATCCTCCTAGGTGTATTTTGAAAATCGATCTGATAAAAGCATATGACTTCGTTCATTGGGACTTCATTATCTCTATGATGTCTCTTATGAATTTTCCTCCTCAAATGGTAGAATGGATTAGGCAATGCATTACCACCCCTTCGTACACTATGAACATCAATGGAGAAACAATTGGTTTTTTCAAGGGGGTTCTGCTGTCATCTCTGGTGCCCATGGCATCTCTAATGCTGATGATGAATTACCGGATGCTGTTGGTTGTGTGCCCGGGGTTTGTTGTGTGGATTTAGAGGAGAATACCTTATCTGAATCAAAATTGCAGAATCCTGAGCCTCTGCCTGCTGTTGGTGCTTCTGCTGAGAGCTGTGAGGCGGATTCAGCGGTGCAGCCCTGTTATGATCCCCTCTCAGCTGTTGTTGCTCACCCAGTGGTGGTTGCAGCTGCTTTGGCGTTGCCCCCTGATTCGTTCGTTGAGATTGATCCCGATATTACTCTAGATTCTATCTCTCGGATTGCCCGGAAATATTGTTTGAATTTGGGTCCTGATGATGGCCCCTCTTCGGTTCTTGCTGATCAAAACTTATTGGCCCCTCTGGTTGTTGGTGGCCCTCCAGACGATCCAATCCCATGGCAACAGCCTGACCCTGCTGATATGGGGTGCACCTTGCCTGTAAATCAGGAAATTTTGCCTCCCCAGTTGCATTCTGTTGATGCTCTTGCATCCCCTGATTCCGATCATCATCTTCATCCTTTTGACATTGACGAATTTGAGGTTTCTCCTAGCTCTATCAAGAGGATCTCCAAGAAGTATTCTTTGAATACCTCCCTTGGAGAGGTAGAAGACATCTAGGGCATGGAGTCCGAATGGAAGACTTCAAGGTCTAGGAAAAAGAAAAAAGCCTCCAAAAAATCCAGGGGTGCCTTTGGCCCGTAGGCTTCTTCTGATGGGTTTTGTGTTGATTGGGGCATCCCTTTTATGCTCCGGGGGCCCTGTTCTTTTTGATCTTTTTCTGGTTTAACCCCAGCTTTTGGTCCATAAGTTCGGCAGGTGTAAGGCTAGCTGAATGCTGTGAATTTTGATGCTTTGCTCGTTGTACAGGCGTATGTTGTGCTTTTGCTTTGTGGTTTTGTGCTGATGACAACTTTCAATGGCCTGCTGTTCATTGCGGCCTGATTTTGCCACAGCCAATGATGTGTTGGTTGGTTGGAGGACTTGTAGGCTTGATTTTGTTCAGTTATTGCTGTTGACAGGGTGGATCTTGCGCAACTGTTACAGAGTTGAAACCTCTGGGAGCTGGATCTTGCTGGAGCTCTTTCTGGCTGTCTTCCTCGAGCAACTGTTGTGGGTGCTTTTTCTGCACTCTTTTGCTGATGCAGAATTCTTGGTTGCTGCATCCTCTTCTGTTGCTGCTGCAGCCGGCTGCAATGTGGATCGAAACATTGCTGCCTAAGAAATGGAGGTTCCTTTGCCTTTGGTGCTGATATACTGCAGGTATGTATGGAGTCTCCTGCTACGTTGGCTGGTTCAGATAATGTTGGTGGTGGCTGAGTTGATTTGCTACTCTGAAGTGCCATGTCCCTTGCTGTGTCCGGCAATGTCGGATGCTGCTAGTATTGGATTTTGGTGTTGTTGGATGCTGAGCCTAGCCCTTGGGTTCATCAAATGGAGCAGGGAAGGCCCTTGGCTGGTTTTGAGATTCAATTTGGATTGATGCTGAAACTTGTCCTGCAATTGCTGGGAGAAACTGATGCCGATCTGGTTGATTCTTCCCCTGGCTGGATGAAGTGCTAATAGCTGATCTTGGATCTTGGTGGTTGGGTGAGGTTGATGAATAGCTGGGCCAGTTTTGATGCATGGAGATGTTGATGTTGCATGGGTTGCTGCTGGGTCAAGATTCTAATCTCATTTTGGATGGTTCCCTTTGATGGGCTTTGCTGCGATCGAATGTGGCTGATGCTGGGTTCGTTGGCGCAGCATTGCTTATCTTTTTGTTTTGATCTTCTGCCCAGCATTGCTTGCTTTCCTGGAATCGATCAGCTTTAAATTTGGCTCTCCTTGGATGTTCGTGTATGCAGTCTGCTGAGTTGGTTTCTTCTGTTGGCGCCTGCTGAAAATACTCCTTGCTGATGAAATCAATTTTACTGTTGATTTGGTTTTGACCTGGATGTGGATGCTGGATTAATCTTGGATCCATTTTGGTGATTTGGATGCATGGATGGTGGTGGGTCTGGCAGTGTTGCTGTAGCTCCCATTGCTGAGTGGATTAAGAATCTGCACCGGTGGATTTCTTTCGTGCTGCTGGTATATTACAGCAGCCGGCTGTCTCGAGTTACAGGGGGATGGAAATCGGCGCTTTCCTGCTGTGTTACGATGTAATATTTTTCCATTTCGATAGGTTCTGTAGAACGTTGGCCTCCTAGAGGCTTATTATGTACTTTCGGATGTACTTGTTGCTCGGGGTATGCCCCAGCGTGTTATGTTTTATTCTCAAGTCAAAATACTTGGAGATAAAACATCGATTTTGTAATTTTTTTCTCCCATTAATCCAAAATACTTGCTTACCAAAAAAAAAAAAAAGTTTTTTTGAGGGGGGAAAAGGCTTGCGCCAAGGTGATCCTATCTCGCCATATTTATTTGTGCTTGTAATGGAGGTGCTAAATGGAATCATTGATGTGAAGGCTAAGCGGAATAATAAATTTAAATTTCATTGGAAATGCAAAGAGACTCAAACAATCATGCTTGCCTTTGCTGATGATCTTCTTCTTTTCTCTCATGCTGATATTACTTCTATTCGGATTCTTAAAGAATGTCTTGAGGAGTTTCAGTGGCTTTCGGGACTCTCTGTAAATAGAAATAAAAGTGAGGTATTTATTTGTGCAAAGGACTGCTCCATCCATCATGACATCGTTGGTCTTTTGGGCTTCAAGATGGGTAGTCTTCCAATTCGTTATTTGGGGGTGCATTTGATCACCACTAGGCTCTCTTCCAAGGATTGCACTTCTCTTATAGATCGCATTATTCGTCGGATTCAATCCTGGAAGAATAGGTGGTTATCATTTGGGGGTCGTTTGCAACTTGTTGCATCTATTCTATCCTCCATCCATCTCTACTGGGCCTCAATTTTCATCCTGCCCAAATCCATCCTCAAATCGATTGAATGTATCATTCGTCGGTTCCTCTGGTCTGGATCATCCGAAGGAAAGTTTACTGCAAATGTCGCATGGGATGAAGTGTGCTACCCCAAGAGTGAGGGTGGCTTGGGACTTAGAAACCTGCAGGATCTGAATAAAGCTCTCATATGCAAGCTCCTATGAAGGCTCATCTCAAAAGATCCTGAGTCGGTCTGGTCCTCTTGGATTCATAAAAACAGAATTAGAGACCGCTGTATTTGGACTATTAAAGTCCCGGAGTCAACACCGTGGAGTTGGAGGAAGATTATGAAGCTTTGCCCATTCATGCGCTCACTCCATTCATACCATTAGTGACGGGTCTGATACTTTTCTGTGGCATGATAATTGGCACCCGTTGGGGCCACTGAGTATGGTTAGTTCT
Source organism: Nepenthes mirabilis (assembly GCA_025585075.1). Classification (NCBI taxonomy): domain Eukaryota; kingdom Viridiplantae; phylum Streptophyta; class Magnoliopsida; order Caryophyllales; family Nepenthaceae; genus Nepenthes; species Nepenthes mirabilis. The sequence continues at coordinate 7,082 of JAODPA010056092.1, forward strand.
GATCGTACTCGGTTGGTTTCGGGGCTACCATGGGATGCTAAAGTTTATATGATTATCAGAAATAACCAATGGGCATGGCTAAATCCATATGATCACGAAATCTCTTGTCTTGTGGAGCAAATGCCCAATTATTCTCCCAACGCCAATAGATCTAACTCAGTGAGATGGGATGACAATGCTGATGGTAAACTTTCATCTAAATCTTCTTACTTTCTTATCCATCCTCACAAGCCGACCTTGACATGGACTAATCTAGTATGGGGTCCCTTCCATATTCCTGCTCATGCCTTTACACTCTGGTTGGCCATTAAAGGTAAGCTTAGTACCAATGACCGCATCCATAGGGTTCCCAATCTCTCTTCTAAATGCATCCTTTGTGACTCGCCTGATAAAAATCACGAACATCTATTATTTTCCTGTTCATTCTCTAAAGAGCTTTGGTCTCAGATCCAAAGGAAAGCGGGCATTCAATGGCCCTACCCTGGTTGGAAGCAAAATATTGATTGGGCGGCCCAGAAATGGAAAGGAAAGAATTTTATGGCTTGATCTAAAAGGATTACTCTTGCAGCCACAGTTTATTTCATCTGGAAGGAGCGTAACAAGCGGATTTTTTAAAAATCCGCCCCACAAGATATTCCACAGATCTTTTCAACGATTATCAACGCAGCTCGAGATAAATTGAAGACAACATTGAAAAATGACAAACGTACCCCGAGTATGTATCTGATGCGTTGGAATTTATAAAAAAAAAAACCTTGTATCGGGATTGGATGTTTCCCGTATTCCAGTTCCAAAAAAAAAGTGTACATGACCAGCCGGAGTGGCATTGTGAAGTTGAAGTACTTTCTTTGCACACTTAATGGACAGAGTGGCTTACGTGAGTTGTGTCCGGAATGGCTTTCTTTGAAGCCGGAGTACCTCTGCACTCTAAAAGACGGAGTGGATTGCATATTTCGAGGCCAGAGTGGCATCTTGAAGCCGGAGGATGGAGTGGCATTTTGAAGATGGAGTGCCTGTTGCGCACCAACAGGCTGGAGTGGATTGCACGCGCTGAGGCCGGAGTGGCTTTTTGGAGCCTAATTGACTTTCAAGGACGGAGTGGATTTATGAAGATGGAGTGCCCTTTGAGTCCGGAGTGGCACCTAAAAGACAGAGTGCCCTTTGCACCTTTTCGTTTAAATCTCTAATGCATTTAAAAAAAATCTTGTATCGGGATTGGTTGTTTTTTTTGTCTTTCCTGTATTCCAGTCCCCCCCAAAAAAAATAAAATAAAAAAAATAAAATAAAAAATTGTACATGACCAGCCGGAGTGGCATTGTGAAGCCGAAGTACTTTTTTTGCACACTTAATGGTCGGAGTGGCTTACGTGAGTTGAGACCGGAATGGCGTTCTTTGAAGCCGGAGTGCCTCTGCTTTTTTTTGGTAAGTAAGTTAAATGAATTAAATGAAATGAAAAATACAAAGACGATGTTCTAATTCCAAGTGTTTTGCCAACTTAGAATTAGAACAACGAGTTAGGGCATACCCCGAGCATCACCATGAACAAAATCATGAACGGATGAACAGAAAGTAGAAAACTGTACCTAGGTGTAATATGTCTAAAACGACCGTATGCAACCCGGTCAGACAATACAACCAAATCTAAAAAAACAGATACGAAATTACTAATGGGAGCTTCAGCAACTTCTAGCCACCAAGGACCAGAAACAGCAAATCCAGAACCTGCACCCCATGCCACTCCGTCCCACAACGGAGGAAATCCAGTGCACTCCGTCCAATGCATTTTGCATTCTACAGTGCACTCTGGCCTCCAGATAAGGGTGCCTCTGCACTCTAAAAGATAGAGTGGATTGCGTGCTTCGAGACTGGAGTGGCATTTTGAAGCCGGAGGACAGAGTGGCATTTTGAAGATGGAGTGCTTGTTGCGCACCAACAGGCCGGAATGGATTGCATGCGCTGAGGCCGGAATGGCTTTTTGGAGCCGGATTGACTTTCAAGGCCGGAGTGGATTTATGAAGCTAGAGTGACTTTCGAGTTCGGAGTGGCACTTCGAAGACGGAGTGCCTTTTGTACCTTTTCATTTAAATCTTTAATGCATTTAAAAAAAAAGATTTCTTTCTTGCAGGACACAATTACATGGCAGTAGACAGGCATTCCCATGGACTAAAAGAGACGACAAATGAAGACATTGTGTTCTTATGGAGCTGATTGATGCATCATTGAAGCTGGCCTATCCAATATAAACACTGATGGATGCTGAATACGCGATTTGATAAATGTCTCCAAATCCCTTTTCTTCGTGGATATGGATTTCTGGTTGACATGATGAATTCCTTCACTCAAAGAGGTCCGCGACGGATTAGTTTATTCGTAACCTAGATGAGCATTACTTTTTTGTTTTTTATGTACGGGTTCATGAATTGGTCTATGGTAGTGCTCGGGGTATGCCCTAGCGTGTTGTTCTACCTCTAAGTTGGCAAAACACTTGGAGGCAGAACATCGTTCTGTAAATTTTATTTAATTTAATCTCATCTTATTTACCAAAAAAAACTAGTTGACTAGCCAAGATGGCAGATTTCTGCTGATGGTGCTTAGGCAAAATTGCCGGTCAGTGTGCTGACCGACAATGAAGCATATTGGCCGGTCAACGCGCTGACCGGCCAAGGGGTTCTGAAATTCTGCATCTTCATTTTTGCATGTTGGCCAAGAACTCTACAAAGAGCCAAGATGCAAACGTCTGAGATATTTGCTTTTGGCTGAAAAGTCTGCAGAGAGCAAGGATGCAAATGACCGAGAAATCTGTTTTTGGCCAAGAAGTCTACAAAGAGCCGGTGCAAAGAGCTGGGATGAAAATGACTGAGATATTTGCTTTTGGCCGAGAAGTCTGCAAAGAGCCGAGATATAAACGACCGAGATGAAAAGGGCGTTGTACTTCCTTTTTCATTTTTTTACATGTTGGCTGTGCTGTTAAATTTCACAGATTTTTTGATTTTATTTAAGAAACATCACTAAATGTGAAGCTCGGGGAATGCCCTAACTATTACGTTCAACTCTATATCAAGTTAGAACATTTTTTTTGTAAATTCTTAAAAATCAATATATACAATACTCATTAATTACTAAAAAAAAATTATCTGGTGTTCTCACTTTCATATAATTCTCCCCCTCATATCTCTTAGGATCAGAAGAAATTTACTTATAAAAAAAAGGATCAGAAGAAATTTTGTGCTCGGAAAGTGGGCCAGACGGATTACCTCTTTTTTTACGTTGTGCCTGCAATCCAAAAGCAAATTTACGTCGAGCACTGTACACATTGTAGAAAAGTCATAGATAATTCTTGGATTCGTCTTCTTTGGAAGTGTGTGGTCTAATGATTTGTACGTAATCATGTGAACGAAGACATTGCGGAACAAACGTCACTTGTTTGTGCAGTTTTGACAGGTACACGTTGCGTATAGCCGAAACGTGATCTAGTGCTCTCCGATTCAACTCATTCTCCACCACAAATCCACATGACTAGTTATGGCGTTGAAAGCTGGGCCAAATGGATGACCTCTTTTATTATGCAATTTTGCATTGTGCACGATACTTTTATTGGGAAAGTCATCGATAGTTATCAAATTCATCTCCACTTGAAATGCATGGCCTATTTATTGGAAAGTAATCATGTGGTCGAAAATTTTTTTGAACGGATGACGTCATTTGTTTGCACAATTTTAACTTGCACACGTTACGTGCAGCCCAAAAAAGATCCAGTGTTCTCCGATTCATGTCATTCTATATCAGATATTCCCTTGGAACATAAGTGATTATACGGTTGAAAACTGGGCCAAATGGATGACATCTTTTTTGGGCATTTTTGCTTTGTGCACGATGCTATTTCAAGAAAAGTCATCGGTATTTCTCGATTTTGTCTCCTTCATAACAGCATGGTGTAGTGGCATGTAAATAATCATGTCTTTGAAAATATTATTGAATGGATGATGTCATTTGTTTGTGTAGTTCTAACTTGTGCACGTTATGTACACTTTTTTTTTTGGTAAGTAAAAAATTTGGATTAATGGGAAAAGAATATATTACAGACAATGATTTAACACCAAGTATTTTTCTGATCTGGGATGAAGTCAAAGTCATCGGGGCATACCCCTAATACCTCGATACAGAGAAAACAGGAGAAGAACCTAAAGGCCTGGACACCAGAAAAAAAACAAAAAAAAAAAAACAAAAGGCCACAGCATCATGAAAGTGCTCAGCAAACCGAAATGTATCGACCAGTCC
>JAODPA010056103.1:0-11359 GCA_025585075.1 Nepenthes mirabilis
TATATGTGGATGGTAAAAAATATTTATATGAAATTATACACATGTGGGTTGGTATATTTATAAGTGTCTGGTGAGTTTAGAATAATGATAGTCTACTAGCTGATTATTCCTATACCACATCGATGAATTTTGATAAATTGTTCTCTGCGTTAATTTCGTTGGCGTATGTACATTCTATTGGCACTCTATGGTTAAGTAAAGGATAGCGTACGAAGACTTTACGGTAACTGGATGAATGGGAGTTCATGAGACTGTAAAGTAGCCTATACTTTTCCAATACTAATTCCATTCCGGAGGATTAAGGTCGTTATTCTTGAGGAGGGATGCTTATAACCTAGTGACCATCGTAGAAAATGATATCTGGGATATCATTGGTAAGGGGTATCAGAGATGGTATGAGCATACTACGGGTACAGCATCTGAGAGGACTGTAAGGATAGTGGGGATACCATGGATGACCTCGTTGTATTATCCAGCCGTTGAGGACGTAAATATACGGCCTTTGGTTCACTATGGTAGAATAAAGTCCAAGAAAATCCTTACTATCTAGTACAGTGGCGACCTCAAATTGAGTTGATAATCAGATCCTTATTATCTCGTACAATTAGTCGAAAGGGATGCTTATAACTTAGTGACCATCGTAGATGATGATATTTGGGATATCATTGACTAGCGGTATCAAAGATGGTATGAGCATGTTACAAGTACAACTTCTGTGAGGACTGTAGAGGTGGTGGGGATACCATGGATACCAGATAACTTCGTGGTACTCACCCAGCCGTCGGGGGCGTAAATACGTGGCCTTTGGTTCACTACGGTAGAATAAGGTACATGAAGATTGCTATCATTCATACAGCTATGACTTTGTATTGAACTGATGATCAGATTCGACGGAATCCATATTGCTTCCTTGATACTTAGCCGTTCGCGTGACCTTCGGGTCGTGAACACAACATGTTATTGAGTCTTGGACAGTGGTGAATATACTACCTGCTATGATTGATTTTATTCATTATTTTATCGTCCAATATACTTTATTGTACTCCTCTTTTATTGTTCATTTTTACTTGTTGGACATTCGGCTTACCCTTGTGATTTATTGGCTTCAAATTAGATAGGTTGATATCAGGATCAATGAGATCACATGACTTTTTGAGTAGCTATCAGATAAAGGTGATATCAGAGTTCGAGACTCTCCGGACGGAGATTTAAGAATTTTAATTTAGTTATTATTCGACTTTTGTTATATTTTCTTTATGAGAATTGGTATTTTGAGACATCGATATCGTTTATTGAAATTATTATTATTGCTATTATGGATATTTAATTTATGATACATTTATGAGGATCATTGATGACGTTTTGATGATATTGAGTTAATTAATAATGTGTAATGTTTGAAATTGTGAATGATTCGAGAATTTCACCGTGACGGTTCGGGTCGAGTTCGAGGATTTGAACTCGGGCCGTTACACAATCTGCATACTCTCTCTCTACTTCATACATCCATTATTTGGTGTTGCTGTCGGATCCTCATTCCAATCAGAATAAAGATCCGAGGATGCAATATTTGGCACTGTCTGCGAAAATCGTAATGAAAAGTCAACTCAGCGCATTTTCCAAGAAACTCAAGAATGGTGAACACCTGATGACAGACCAGTACTCCTGTCTGTGAGGCGTGCTTAAGCTCTAACGGTCTCGTGCCCTGTGTCAAAGTGGAAGATCATCTTGATCCTTACGTACGAGCGTTGGCACTGAAAATGAACGATGTGTCCAGGGCCGTCTAAGGCATTTGCTCAAGGATGGACGCACGGATGAGGGAGGCACCATCCAAAACCTCTCAAACCGTGATATGCCAGAAGAGGGAAAAAGGGAAGAAGCATCCCAATAAGCATGCTGCTCAGCACGAGGGCCCTCAGACGCAGGTTGCCTCGAGTAGCAGGGCCTTATCATGCCTCCAAAGGCGCTTAGGCCCTCGGATACAGGAGGAAAGCCCAGAGAAGCAGAAGCTTGACAAGGTATTTCGCCGGGTTTTAGCGATGCTGAGGGAGAAGCTGCTGACCTCCACAGGTCTTCGTTCACAACGGAGATTAGGATGAGGCCGCTCCCCCCAAAATTCAAAATGCCAAACGTCGACGCCTACAATGGGAGTGCATATCCAATGGACCACCTGGATCATTTCAGTGAGCATTTCAACCTTCAAGGCTTGGGTGAGTGAACGATGTGTTAGTACTTCCCTTTGATACTCAAAGGATACGCGAGGATTTGGTTCTACGGGCTGCCTGTGGACTCCATCTGCTCATTCAACGAACTAATAGAAACTTTTCTCTCCCAATTCGCTTCCAGCCGAAGGATAGAGAAGCAACCATGCACCTGACTCGTGTGAAGCAGGAGGCTAGGGAGAGCCTAAAAAGTTTTCTATCCTGCTTCATATATGAGATCAGGCAGATCCCGGAGCTGACTGCGTTCCTGTCCATGTTGGAGGGGGGTAACTTTTTCAAACATCTCATGCACAAGGGCACGCAGATGTTCAGAGAGGCCGAGAATATAGCGAGAGCTTACATTGTAGCCGAGGAAACGAATGATGCAAAGAGGCCCGTCCAGGTGGAAAACCTCCCTCCGAGAACGATGGAAGGGAAAAGAAGGCACGAAGGCCGACAAGACTTCTGGGAGCCCAGGAAGTAGCAGAAATCCGAGCAGAATGTTCATAGGGAGTACAGGCCCATCAACCTTACACCATTGAATAACTCGCGTACCAACATCCTGATATAGATTCAAAATAAAAAGTTTCTAAAATGGCCCAAGGCATTGAAGAATCCAAAATGTGACGAATGATCCAAATATTGTCATTACCACCGTTGTGGAGACCATGGTACCGAGGATTGCAGGACATTGCAGAAGAAAATCAGGACCTAATTAAGAGAGGTCACCTCAACCGCTTCCTATAAAGACCCGGGTAGTCGTCCGAAACAGTAGAAGCAGGTGAGGCTGACTAGCTAAAAGGCAGAATGGCCGCAAGGGTGGTCAACATGATATCCATCCGCCTGGTCAAAGGTGGCGCTTGAGAGGATCCAGCGGCAAGAAAAAAGAAGCCTAGGGTAGAGTCTAGAGATGAAGTCATTAGTTTTTGTAATGAAGATATGACCTGTGTAACATCCCCCATTTTGACCCCCTAGTTGTAACGACCCTCGTTTCTGACGTTAGCTTAGACTACCGATAAAACGAGTATTTATCGATAATGGAAGCTCGTACAATATTCTTTATATTGACGCTTTCCTCAAATTAGGGCTCAAAAGAAACCAGTTGGCTACGACTGAAGGACCCCTCTACGGGCTCGACAATGAGTCGGTGCCGGTACAGGAGTCATCCAACTTAAGGTCACGTTAGGGACCCACCCGAGGACGTCGTCAAAGACCCTTTCTTTCTTGGTCATAGATCTACCATTGGTCTATAACGCAATTCTTGGACGTCCTTGCTTGGCCGCCTTTGGGGCTATGACCTCAATCTCACATTTGAAAATGAAGTTCCCGACACCATGCGGGATTGAAAAAGTCCTCGGAGACCAAACTGTCGAACAGATGTGCTACCTATCCCAAGTTACCCAAACTCCTCTTCCTCAGCCTATGGAAGACTTAGACTTCCGTAATGAGACGATGTTGCAACAGGTCAAATCTGGAGAAGCCATCGATCAAGTCTTTTGGATCCCAAAGATCCAAAAAAGACCATCCAGATAGGAAGTTCTCTACCATAAACCTTCCGAGACCAACTTATCAACTTCTTGCGAAAGAACGCGGACATCTTCATTTGGACTCCAAGCGATGTGCCTGAGATATCGACCGAGGTAACGGTTCACAAGTTGAACCTAGATCCCAATCGTAAGCCCGTTAGGCAAAAGAGGAGGAATTACTCCGTGAAAAAGCTGGTGACAATTCGGGAGGAGGTAAAGAAGCTTCTGGATGCGAGATTTATAAGGGAGGTGCACTACCCAGATTGACTGTCCAACGTTGCAATGGTGAAAAAGAATAACGAAAAGTTGAGGATGTGTATGGACTTCACAGATGTTAATAAAGCGTGCCCAAAGGACACTTTTCCATTGTCGATGATTGATTCGCTTGTAGACTCGACGTCCGGCCACGAGTTTTTAAACTTTATGAACGCGTACTCAGACAACAATCAAATAAGAATGAGTCCCGAAGACGATGAACACACGTCATTCATGACAGACCATGGGACATACTATTACAAAGTTATACCCTTCGACCTCTAGAATACGGGTACTACTTACCAGAGGCTCGTAAATAAAAATTTGAATGCCAAATTGGAAGGAACGTGGAGGTCTATGTGGACAACATGTTCGTCAAAAGTAAAATAACCGACCACCACATCCAAGATCTGGACAAGACCTTCAACGTCCTAAAAACATACAAGATGAAATTCAACCCAACCAAGTGTACATTTGGAGTGACGTTTGAAAAATTCTTAGGGTACATCGTTTCGTGCCGAGGGATTGAAGCAAATCCGGAAAAGATCAATGCCATTCTTGACATGAAATCACCTTGGACAGTGAAGGAGGTTCAAAAGCTCACCGGAAGGTTAGCAGCGCTGTCACACTTCTTGGCCAAGTCGGCTGAGAAGCATTTGCCATTCTTTAAGCCCCTGAGAGGTACAAAGAATAGCGGCTTACAATGGACGGCCAACTACGAAGAAGCCTTCCGAGGACTCAAGTGGTATCTATCGAACCCACCTCTGTTGACTTCTTTCCAAATAGGCGAAGAGTTGTACCTGTATCTTTCGATTTCAGACAAAGCCTTGAGTTCAGCCTTAGTAAGTTAGCAGAATAGTAGGTAGCAACCCGTGTACTATATTAGTAAGATCTTGGCTGACACTGAAATAAGGTACTCCCATGCAGAAAAGATGGCTCTGGCGCTATTATATTCCGCTCGAAAATTGAGACCATACTTTCAAGCGCACAAAGTAGTTGTCTTGGCCGACCAACCTTTGAGAGCAATCCTGCAAAAGCCAAAAATATCGGGACGGTTGGTAAAGTGGGCCATTGATTTGGGTGAGTTTGGCATAGAGTTCCATCAGCAGCCTGCCTTCAAAGGTTAGACCCTGGCGGACTTTGTTCTCAAAACCACGATAGCAACTCAAGACTCCTCGGACACTTGTGACGTCGAGGACTCGCACAGCCCAGCAACATGGACAATGCACGTGGATGGCTCATCAATGAAGGATGGTTGTGGAGCTGTTGTTGTGTTGAGAACGCCTGAAGTATCAAAAAACAAATATTCAATGGTCCTCGAATTCCAAGCAACCAATAACGAGGCAGAGTACGAGGCCCTACTTGCAGGACTGCAATTGGCAAAAAAGTGCTCTGCTAAGAACTTGATCGCCTGCAGCGATTTCGAGCTGGTCGTCAATCAAGTCTGCGGAAGCTTCGAAGCCAATAGCCCACAACTATCCGAGTACCTCTCAAAGATCTAAGAGCTCATGTCAACCTTTGAGATAATAGAAATGTCCATATCTTATGGGAAGAAAATGAAAAGGCCGACCAGTTGGTAAAAGCGGTAGCTTCCAGAGACCCAAAGCAATATGCCCGATGAATGCGTGAGGCCCTCAACAAACCAAGTGTGGAAGACTCCAAGACAAAAGTAATGTAGATATCCGCAGGTAACAACTGGATGACCCCCTACCTAAGGTATTTGTCTAATGGGACATTACTCGAGGACGCAGAAGAGGCCAAGAAGGTGAAGAAGACAACCAGATGGTATACTATCATGGACGGCCGATTGTATCGTCGAGGATTCTCTGCCCCCTACTTGAAGTACCTTACCCCAGAAGTGGCCGGTTACGACCTAGGAGAGCTGCATCTCGGGGTTTGTGGATCTCACATTGGGGGCAAAAACCTTACATTCAAACTTATGAGACAGGGATACTACTAGCAAACCATGAAGCATGATGCTATGGACTTCGTACAAAAATGTGAGAATTGTCAAGTCCATAGCAACTTTTCTCACCAGCCGCACACGGAACTAAGAGCTCTGCAGTCACCTTGGCCCTTCGCGCATGGGGACTAGACATACTTGGGCCGCTGCTAATAGCATCCGGACAAAGGAAGTTCTTAATCGTCGAAATTGATTGCTTCACAAAGTGGGTTGAGGCCATGCCGTTGGCTCGCATAACCGAGCGGAACGCTATAGACTTCGTCCGGTAGAGCATTGTGTGCAGGTTCGAAATCCCATATTGTATTGTGACTGATAATGGGACCCAATTATCCGAAAAAAAGTTCACAAAGTATTGCACTAGACTAAGGATAAGGTTGTTGCACACATCGGTCGCATACCCATAATGCAACGGCCAAGTGGAGGTCACGTACCGCACAACACTACATTGATTGAAAACGAAATTGAAATACACTGGGAGCTCATGGGCTGAAGCGCTACCTTATGTCCTATGGTCTTATAGGATAACTCCAAGGGAGCCAACGCGAGAAACTCCTTTTAGCCTGTGTTACGGAGTAGAGGCAGTAATCCTAGTGGAGGTTGGGCTGCTAAGCCTCCGCGCGGAAAGCTTCAATCTCCTCAATAATGTACAGAGAATCAAGAAGAACCTTGACCTTCTTAAAGAAGTCTGAGACGCAGCAAGGCTACGGACTATAGCATACCAACAAAGGGTCACCCAGTATTATAATAAGAAGGTGAAAGCATGCCAATTCGAAGTATGGGACTTGGTGCTGAGAAGTATAGAGGCCACCGGGATAAACACCGACTGGAACAAGCTCTCTTCAAATTTGGAAGGGTCATTCCTGGTTTCGGCGATCCTACGAAACGGGACGTACAAACTGCACTGCTCACCTCAAAATATATTATCAATGAGCTTGTAGAACATACAGGTATACCGTTTGCATTACACGCTTATAGCACATTTCGTTAATAAAACGACAGTTTTCGTTTAAATTACCATCTTGTGTTCCACTAAGTGATCACACACCGTCTCATAAAGTAATAAGACCTAGACTGTCCCTAAGTCAAGTGGATAGGACTCCTTTCACTTGCCTAAAAAGTCGGCTAAGTTCGAGTAGCCTAAGAGGTCGTATTAAAACTCGACTAAGTTTAAACGGCCCAAGAGATCGTATTAAAACTCGACTAAGTCCAAGCGGCTTAAGAGGTCGTATTAAAACTCATCTAAATTCGAGCGGCCCAAAAGGTCATATAAAAAATCGACTAAGTCCAAGCGGCCTAAGAGGTCGTATTAAAACTCGACTAAGTCTGAGCGGCCCAAGAGGTCGTACCAAAACTTGGTCACGATGCCAAACAACCCTAGATGTTGAACTTAAAACTTAGGGGGCTTAGAAATAGCAAGTGTGCGAATGCCCGAGAGGTCGCACCTTCAATCAACGATGGTCAAAGGGTTTGAACGTTTTGCTCAGAAGGAACAAAATTTCCTAAGAGCCTAAATCTAAAAGATAACCATAGAGACAAGCAAGACGTTTGCATTTAAACGATCTGAACTTCATTCATAAAATCGATGTGTGTATAGCAATATGCATATAAAAAAGGTATAACAAGGCAAATTAAGGGGCTGAAGGTCCCGCTTGCTCCGAGGACCCTAGCTGGCCAAACGGCCTCAACGGTGAAGCCTCGGAAGATCTCCAATGGTTTAGGAGACCGATTAGGTCATTCTTACGTTGAGCGCTGGAGTTCCTCGGGTTAAAGAGAGCAACTAAGAACCTTGGGACCAAAAGCTTCATCACCCGGCTAGTACTTGCGCTCAAGAGCTAGAGTAATGTCTTCAGGCTTCAATGAAGTCCTAAGTTCCTGCTCTAGCAAGAGATTACTCCCTCGGAGGCCAACGTGTAACCTCTCTTGCTCCTTGGGCTGGACCTCTAGGGCAAAAATGCGGCTCTCAGCTTCAGCGAGCTGGTGTTCTAAACTTTGGACGTGTCCCCCCAAGGACCTAGAAGCCTCTCCAATGATCACACTAAGGCCACCGGCCATATCCTAAAACTGTAAAGGCAAAACGAGTCAATGAAGCATAAGGAAAAGGTGACAAAATAAGGGCGAGAACAAAGGAATACCTTGGTCACAAAAGAACTTCCAGAAAAGCTCTCCTCTCTGGGGCTTCTGGCTCCATGGATCCTGTTGCTGAGGCCTCCTACACCACAAAAACTTCAACCCCAGCCTCTACTCCAGCAGCAGGTGGAGCCCTTATGCCGTCCTCAAACAGGGGATCTTCAGAGGTTGTAAGTGGTGTCATTACCGGACTATAGATTTGGATCGCCGGGCATAGGGGCTTAGAAGTCTCCGCGATGAGCAGCTCTGCAGTGTGACACTCATCGACCTTAGCAGCATCAGCAAAAATTGTTGTAGTCATCGTCATCACTGCTTCCTCAGCCTGAGCTACCTCAACCCCACTCAATGCTTGTCCCTCAATAGCGACCTCGGGTGGACTGTCAATCCAATCCAAGGCCTTGCCAGTGAACTCGCAAGGGATGTCAAGCATTGGCTCCTCAGGAGAAGGCTGGGCACAAGTGGCTCCGCAGGCTGGCTCACAGACCTAGAAGGCTCCCCCGAGGACTCAAACGTGGGCAAAGGTTCGTGACCTTCAGCCTCTTGGACTGGCACTAACTGCGGAGGTCCCAGCCCCTCACCAGAGGCGCTATAACAGCGACGGCGTCATCGGACGAAGAGTACTCAACAATGGCCATCGAACTCTTCGAAGCCTCAGTCTGGTGACTCTTCTTCAGGCGCTTGGTCAACTCCTTAATCCTCAGAGTCGCCTCTTTTTTCCTCAGCGTCTTCTTCTTCTTCTTACGAGCGATAGCAGCGCCAGAGCCCTTTGACTGAGTTCCTCACTTAGCTTTCACCAAATTCTCGAGCCTCAACCAAATATTCTACTTATTCTCATTAAAGGTGCCAAGGTTGGTCATCACCAAATCTATGACCTCCTTGGCAACCTCTCTTTCCTCCTTAGAGGCGTCCAAGCAATGGCAGCTCACCATATTTTCCCAAGTAAGAGAGAGAGCCCAATTCTCTAGGACACCTAAAAAGAAAAATTTATCTTTCCATCTCTTAGTGGAATCAAGATTTTCACCACTAATAACAGTGAACTCGGGACGTGGGGTCATCACAATCCAATTCTGATTATGGGTGAAACGAAACATAACCTTCACCATGGACACCACAAGCACCTTTTGGTGGCAACAAGCAAAAACACAAAGTGAGACAAGATACTTAATAGCGTTAGGCTGAAGCCTCACAAACAGAACGCCAAGTTCCATCATGATATGATACAACTCCAATGGGACAAGGAAGCGAAGCCCACCCTTGAGGTGGACTTCATATACGACAATAAAACTGTCAGGTGGGCTACATGCCCTATCAGTGAGCTCAGAGACTACCATCGCCATTGTATCAAGGATATCATATTTGATGTGGATAGCCTCGAGATTCTCCAGAGACAGGCGAGAAGCGATATCTCTTACACCAGGAGCCATGGAGACCCAAGGAGAAGCACAACAGAAGTAAGAAGGAAAAGCACCTAGGAAAACGGCAGCTATGAAACTTGAGAAAAAACTCTAAGGGTTTAGTGGCAAAAATGAGGGCTGAAGTCGTATTTGAAGCGGCTGAAAGGGCTTCAAAATAAAAAAAAAAGTGCTCATCATTGCCCTTGCCACGCGTCAATCATCCATACGCTGCCAGAGATCGTGGGTTTTGCGTTTCCAAGGCAGCGTCAATCTCATTAATTGCACTTTTATTGCGCTTTAACGGCAGAAATGGCAGCGGGGGCCAAAGTTCTTGGACTTAGAAAAAATTCTTGGACGCAAACATACGTTGGTGTACTCGGACGTTCCTACAACAAGGAAAAAATGATCCGAGGACATCTTTAGGTCTCGGCCTAATATGCGAAGACGAAGATCATTTGTGAACGCCTAGCAGTGCTTGAAAATCCAAAAGATCCGCAAACTCCGTAGTCATGCCATAGACTCGGAAGTCTCCCAAATGTTTTAGACAAACTGCAAGCGTCGACGAGTTCTCGGACGTTTTAGCCTCGTGTCCCAGGACTTTTGGTTCCCACAATTCCCTCGGACATTTGCAGATAGCAAAGGACGTGGACAAATATTGGTGAAGAGCACCTTCAGTTGATGCTTGGAGCATTTTTGCAGACAGAAGACATGCCAAAGGTTGAAATCTTCGAACCTTTGGCATGGGAGGCTAGTGATGGATACTGATACCCAAGGCTCGTGCTATGGATCCATTTCCCTGGAGTTGGGCCTTGATGCCGTAAAGGCCTAAGGGGTCCAGACACTCGAGCTGGCCCACAGTGGGCTTGAAATCTGTTATAGCCTATGGACTCAAGATGGGCATCAAACGCTGTTCAGCCTGTAAAAGCGGCGTGACAGAGATTTGGTGGCTAATTGTGTCGAGCTACAAGAAAAATGATGGCCAGCAGAGCACGCGGCCGTACAGAAGAGACATCTCACCAGGCAAGCGTGCACACAATCTTTCTGACACAGTAAAAAGAGTTAATAGAGTTGATGGTAGAGTTACTTGCACATGCCAACGTCACGTGGACTCCTCTCAATGGGAAGCTTCACCATTATAAATGTATTAACTATTTACCAAATAAAGGATCGAAACATTCATTCTTGCAAACCATAATAGAGAGAGAATAGAAAGAGAAAGAAATGGCTCGTGTTGTAAGAGTGACTCTTTAGAGTTTTTATACATTTAGTCCTTGACCTCCTATATTTAAGTGTATCCTGTAACCAAATATAAGATAGTGAAGCAGTCTTTGGATAAAAGTTTTGTGATTTTTTCTTCTCATTTAAGAGAAGATTTTTCACGTAAAAACTCTCTGTGTGACAGTCCGCATACTATCACTCTCTACTTCTCACATCCACTATTTGTTATTGCTGTTGGATCCTCATTCTAATTAGAGTAAGGATTCAAGGACGCAACAAACAGGTAATAATTGAATAATTAATTAATCTGATGGTAATCTATAAATAATTAAAATTTTAAATTTTCTAAAACTTAGTCAGACATACTAAGCTTAAAGACTAAATACCAAAAATAACCATAAATTCTTGCGAAATATATGAACTAACTGAACTAATCATATCTGATCTTTAAATAAAATATATCAATTTACTCATATCTGAAAACAATTTGCAAGAAAATGTATTAACAAAATATCAAATGATCGCAATATAGAACTTGTGTGTCCGACTAATGTGATGATTCCAATTGTAAACAAACTTTGTAATAATTGAATATACATCAAATTTCAATTATAAATATCAAATATAAATCCAATTACAAATAAATAAACAAAGTCTTTCAATCTTTTTCATACA
>JAODPA010056114.1:0-11359 GCA_025585075.1 Nepenthes mirabilis
CACTGTAAATTAAAATAAGATAATATAAATATGAAAAAAACTATCTAATTTATCATTTGCCACTTAAGTTAATATTGAGCAAGCTAAAATAGAAATTGATAATAATAAATGTATTATGCACGACAGTTATTAATATTTTTCATGTAAATTTAAGGATTATGGGATTTGTGATTTAATGATTATTCTCTGGCATAGGGGCTTCTTCTAAAAAAAATTAAATGCCCATTTTTAGACTAAAGAGACTCGTATTTATAGACATGATAAACTTATTTTTAGAAACCGTAGAGTAATCATTCAAATTTAATAACTATCTTAAGTGAATTACTTCCTAAGCTAATTATCTACTCAATCTTAGGAACTATTTTGAGTAGTTTATTATCAAAATTTGGTATTCTCTTAATCTTAGTTATCATTTATAGTAGGCTTCGAGAGTGGGACACTGTGTGTTCCCTTATGAGAAGGATCATCAAGCCTTCTTCAATTAATTCTTGATAACTCTAGTAGTAAACCTCTCACTTTGACATGTCTATGTTGTGTATTCAGAGGTTGTAAACCCCACCCCTCTCTCTTATTATAGGCATACGAATAACTTTTCAAATTGTATGTTTTAATTGTTGCTAACATGACATTCTTACTTACATAAATTTCTTTAATATTGGTCAATGATTTGGTTTGCTTCGGTGTATTGTGCAGACAGATAGATTAATAATCTTACAAATTTTGTTCTCATAACCACCTCCTAACAGTGTTGAGCTATCATGGGTCGAACTATTATTTTTATGATCCTTACTGTTGATGGTTCACGTTCTATAGACTTAGGTTTTAATAGACTGAAATATTATTCTAATAATCATCTTTTTAACTAGTCGACTCAATAACTTATATTCTAACAACCCAGTATTCAAACAAAATAACTTATTTGTTAATCCGTCTTTTGCATTTAAAAGTGATATTAGTGATATGTAGTTAAAAATTGAGTTTTGACATAAAGATATGGACAGATTTATTATTAGACTAATAAGGCTAAATGGCCCCAGTAAAAAAATTATAAATAAAAAAATGGTAATTAAATTAAAATTTTTTAATGATCTTTTTTTTGTACTTAAACCCTAAAGTTTTGTTTATTGTGGATGAAGTCTTATATCAATTGGTGCTTCTTGTCTCTTTGAGTCTGATTACGACTCTCACCCTTCTATTATTTTGGTTGGGGCTGATAGGGTGATTCTCGTGGCATGAATTTTCTTGTTAAGTATGAATTGTTCTAGCAAGGTTGCATGACATGTCGTCGGCTCAACATTGAGGTAGTTTGGTGGCTTTGTAATTTGTTAGTTCTGCGGTGCAGCCACTCAGTTACTCCGCGGCTCAAAAGCTTGATGACTTGCCAATAGGGGTGATTTGCCTGCTCGACAATACAAATGCTTAGCCTTTTAACAACTCTATGATTTGGTAGTTCAAAAACTTAACAATTTGATTATTGGGTAGCTTGGCAGCTTGACAATGTGTTCACCCGACCTTTTTGTTGGGATCCAAACAATTTATTTGAATTATAAGAAAATAATTAATTAATTCATAATGAGTACATAATAATCATCAATAATAAAATAAGACGTAATTTTTACGTAAAAAATACTCTTAAGAATGAGAAAAAAATCACGGCACATATATTCAAAGTATCTCCACTATACAAGCAATTCTATTACATAAACCCCACAAATATAAGGACTAAATACCTTATAAAAATTATATCAAGTAACAGTGAATTCACGACGAAAGAGTAGAAAATATAATTAGTAAAACGTTCTTCTCAACTCAAAGAGTAACGTACCTAAGGTCAGTGGAGATTGGAATACGATTTAAAATTCAATCGAATATTCTAATCTCTCTCTTCTCCATTTTTACTTTCTTTCTATTCTTTTTTCTCAAAAATGGTGTTTTAGGTCTCAAAGAATGCAAGTAATTAATTCTAAAATGTATAAATATATTTTTATACTGTAAAGTGCGCTCGAGGGCCCGTCAGGTGTCCCTTGGGCACGAATGCTACTAGAAACGACATCTTGCGCACGCGTCTATTGGAATTGGCGCTTCAAACCCTGGTTGGGCTTGCAAAAACTTTAATCCTTTGTATCAATACAGTACCCATATAATCTCGTCTGAACAACCGAATGGCACGATAAATGGGTATGAGTCGATATAAGAGTGACCCATAATCCAACATTTTTTACTATTCTGCCAGTTGAAAACTCGAATGCTTGTGAATCTAAAATAGCGAGGCAACTTGGGTCTCAATCTTTGCTATTTGTTATTGAACCCGTCACTTTCACAATATAATATACCTTAATTTTGTTCTCATACTTTAGCACTTGTTCTATATTATATCTGAAAAATCACTAAATTTATCATATTATTGGACCATCTATACACTAAGGTGACTTAAAATCTCCATATTTAAGTCTTTAATACTTTTAAAACTTTTCAGTAATATGCACAAATTAGGTGGTTAATATGACTTAAAATTTTTGTGTCGTACAGAATGATATTAAAGTGAATTTTAAAATGCATTTGATATAAAATTAAAGTTAATAATAAAATGAAGAAATTAGGGATAAAACTTACAGTTGAGAAGAATTAACATATTTTCTAGTAATTGTACAATATTAGGTGCAAAAGTTTTTTATTATTGGCAAATAGCTACAAAAATAGTATGTATTTTTTCGACTGATAAAAAAACGATAACATAGAAAATATATTCAGTCACCACAAATTCGATTAGGTAAATAGCATTGATCCTATGCCAGTTAATAGCACTAAAGAAACTCAACTGTTATAAAATATTAAGTTGATTAGGTTTTGACTAAACGATACTCGACATCTGATCTCAGCAAATACTTTTAGTTATCCTTCTGATCAACCGATGTCATATTTGTTCAACGTGTATCAACTTTTATTATGTCAGAAAGTCATCCAATAGATTCAAAAATGAAGGCCACAAAAGGAAATTTGATTAACGATATAGCGGTACTTAACATATATTAGAGAACAAGTATATATGTTCTTGATCCAAGATATATAGATGATTAGAAATGATCTTCCTCCAATAGTTCTTTTTAACTATTTATTTATAAAAAATTCTACACATTCAAAAAGGACAGTGAATATTTATGAAAAAAGACATTTCTTTTTAACCGATGGCATATTTATTCAACATGTATCAACTTTTGCCTTGTCAAAATGTCATCCAATGTATCCAAAAATGAAGGCCACAAAAGGAAATTTGATTAATAATATAGCAGTACCTAACATATATTAGAGAACAAGTATATCTGTTTTTAATCTAAGATACGTAGCCGATTAGAAATGATTGTCCTCCAACAGTTCTTTTTGACCATTTGTCTATAAAGACTCCACATATTTAAAAAAAAAAGACAGTGAATATTTATGAGAAAAGATAGTTCATTTTAAACGATTACACATTTGTTCAACATGTTTCAACTTTTGCCATGTTAAAATGTCATCCAATATATTAAAAAATGAACACCATAAAAGGGAATTTGGTTAACGATATAGCAGCACCTAACATATATTAGGGAACAAATATATCTGTTTTTTATCCAAGATACGTAGCCGATTAGAAATGATCTTCCTCCAACAGTTCTTTTTAATCATTTGTTTATAAAAACTCTACACATTCAAAAAGAATAGTGAATATTTATATATATAAAAAAAAAGACAATTCTTTTTAACCAATGGCATATTTATTCAACATGTATCAACTTTTGCCATGTCAAACTGCCATCCAATATATCCAAAAATGAAGGCTACAAAAGGAAATTTGGT
Source organism: Nepenthes mirabilis (assembly GCA_025585075.1). Classification (NCBI taxonomy): domain Eukaryota; kingdom Viridiplantae; phylum Streptophyta; class Magnoliopsida; order Caryophyllales; family Nepenthaceae; genus Nepenthes; species Nepenthes mirabilis. The sequence goes on from JAODPA010056114.1 coordinate 3,835, forward strand.
TAACGATAAAGCAGTACCTAACATATATTAAAGAACAAATACATCTGTTCTTGATCCAAGATACGTAGTTGATTAGAAATGATCTTCCTTTAATAGTTCTTTTTAACCATTTGTCTATAAAGACTCCACATATTAAAAAAAGACAGTAAATATATATAAAAAAAGACAGTTCTTTTTAACCGATGGCACATTTGTTCAATATATATCAACTTTTGACATGTCAAAATGTCTTCCAATGTATCCCAAAATGAAGGCCACAAAAGGAAATTTGATTAATGATATAGCAATACCTAATATATATTAGAGAACAAATACATCCGTTCTTGATCCAAGATACACAGTCGATTAGAAATGATTCTCCTCCAACAATTCTTTATAACCATTTGTCTATTAAAACTCTACACATTAAGAAAAGACATTGAATATTTATAAAGAATAAGAAAATTTTATATTTGTTGGGCCCCAGTATGAAGGCTCATAAACAGCACGGCCCAGAAGAAAGGCTCAAATGATAAGCCCAAAGATACTATCGCAAGTCAAGGAAATCAGACGACCTGCGAGGCCAAAAACAGAGGCCAAATGCCAAAAGACTAAGACCACAGCGGAGGCCCAAGTGGTCCCGTCCGCTGATAGGGAAGCTCGAGGACAATGCTAGCGACACCTGAGCGCACAGACACAGAAGGAAACGAGAACTCTGGAAGCCCTGCTAAGTCTCAGAATCGCCCAAGAGGTCAAGAAGAGGCTCCCGAACTTTTTCCAGAAGACTCTCCAAGAACAGCCTCCAACGAGCCCGCGACTCATGAGGAGCTCCACCCAAAAGCAAGGACTACCCTAAGCTCGGTCTAGGATGCCAGCTAGGCAACTTCGTCGATTCCCAACAAACCTGCAACCACTACCAGTCGCCGTCTCAATATGGCACACCTAGTCAAATCAAGGCTGATATTCAGACCCTGTACACCTGACACACGCAGGCCCTGCAGCGGTGCCAGCTGCGTGCTACTCCGCCCACATCAGCGGCAATAAATGCGACCAGCGTGCCGGCCATCAGCTAGCCGCCACGTGCCTACTCCCCAACTACCTATTCTCCCCTATAAATTCCCAGCGATGCTCCATTCAAAAGGACCCCTGGGCAGCTTCTCACTCTCACTGAGACCATCCTAAAAGAGATCTCCAACGAGAGTAGCAAAGACTCCCAGCAAGCATAGCCTTCTAGGAAAGAAATACAAAACAATATATAAGAAAGGGATTAACCCCAACACTTGTACTTTGTAAAGATTTTAACCCAAATAGTGAAGCATCTAAAAATGGCCCTGAGCCTTGGGGTTTTTTTCTCCCATTTCACGAGGAGGTTTTTCACGTAAAATTTGGTCTTGATCTCCCTCTCGTGTTCACCATCTCGAATACTCGTGTTGCGTGAAAACCACGGATCCGACTGGACGCCGGGGGACCAGAACGCAACATTGGCACCGTCTGTGGAAAGGAAACTGACAAAAGCTCGTGGCCTCCCACTCTCCTACAAACAGCAACAACGCCCTGAGGATGATCAGCAGACAAGACAGCACCTCCACCCGGAAAGAGGAGCGCTACGACAGGTGTCTCCCGTTGGGTGGCAGGGTGAGTGGCGGTCCCGGCACTAGCGTACGTAAGCTAGTGCAGAAGGTGGACAACCTCACAAGAGCCGTCCACACCCTCCGAGAGAAGGTGGACGGGCAATCTATGGGCCCGCGCCCTGAAAGCCCACGTCCAACAGCGCCCCAGAGGCAACTCTCGGCGCGGACTCCTGGCGAGTTGAGGGACTACCTCAACAGAAAAAAGTCCATGAGCCAGGCCCCGACAAAAAAAGGGCTCAAGAGGCTCTGGAAGACGGTCTTCGGACCCAAAATCGGCGAAACAAGTTAGCCGAAAAGACAAAAAGAGGGCAGGGGAAAGAAAAAGAAGGGCGAGCGCCCAACTGAAGACCCAAGGACCATCCGGGCAAAACAACCCCGAGCGGCTGGTCCTTGGGGGAGAGCGGCCATCCGGCCCGCTGGCCTTCACTAACTCCCTCACCAACATCTTGAGGCAAATCAGGGATGAAGAGTTCCTAAGATCGCCCAAGGCGTTAAAGAACCCAGAGGGAGGCGACCAGTGGGAGTACTGCTACTACCACTGCAGCCGTGGACACAACACCGAAGACTATCGGAAGCTCCAGGCGGAGATCGAGCGTCTCGCAATGGAGGGCTATCTCGATCGCTTCTTGCCACGACCCAGGCGCACCCGGTCGTGCCATTCAAAGGGCAAGGCCGTAATGGGCACAGAGCAAGCATGACCGCCGCTGGGGGCGCCAATACCGATGAGATCAGCCCGAGAGATGTGGAAGAAGAGTATGAAGGCCCAGGCGCGCGGACTGATGCAGCCGAAAGATTTAAAGGCCCTGGAGGCCACCCAGTGTAAAAAAAAAATGTGAGTACATCAATAAAAAATGTTCCTTCATTGTCTTTAACATGAAGCGTTCTCCTCATCAGCAGTAAAGCGACTCACAGCTCAAAAATGAAAACTCGGGCGCCAACCCGAGCGGCCCCAAAGGTCGGACCCCAGTGGTCAGGCAACGAAAACTCGGGCGCCAACCCGAGCGACCCCAGCAGTCAGACCCTAATGGTCAGGCAACGAAAACACGGGCGCTAACCCGAGCAGCCCCAGCGGTCAGACCCCAGTGGTCAGGCAACGAAAACTCAGGTGCCAACCCGAGCTGCCCCAGCGGTCGGACCCCAATGGTCAGGCAACAAAGAATTGGCGCCAACCGAGCAGCCCCAGAGGCAGACCCCTGAGGTCAGGCAACAAAGACTCGGCGCCAACCGAGCAGCCCCAGAGGCGGACCCCAGAGGTCAGGCGATAAAAGACTCGGCGCCACCCGAGCAACCCCAGAGGCAGACCCCTGAGGTCAGGCAACAAAACTCGGCCGCCAAGACGAGCGGCCCAAGCGGTCGGACCCCTGAGGTCAGGCAACAAAGACTCGGTGCCAACCGAGCAGCCCCAGAGGCAGACCCCTGAGGTCAGGCAACAAAGACTCAGCGCCAACCGAGCAGCCCCAGAGGCGAACCCCAGAGGTCAGGCGATAAAAGACTCGGCGCCAACCGAGCAGCCCCAGAGGCAGACCCCTGAGGTCAGGTAACAAAAACTCGGCCGTCAAGCCGAGCGGCCCAAGTGGTCGGACCACTGAGGTCAGGCAACAAAAACTCGGCCGCCAAGCCGAGCATCCCAAAAGGTCGGACCTCTGAGGTCAGGCAACAAAAATTCGGCCACCAAGCCGAGCGGCCCAAGGGGTCGTACCCCTGAGGTCAGGCAACGAAAACTCAGGCGCTAACCCAAGCGGCCCCAGCGGTTGGACCCCAGTGGTAAGGCAACGAAAAGAAAAAACAAAAAAAGAGACTCGGCACCAACCGAGCAGCCCCAGAGGTCAAAACTCAAAACTTGGCTGTGACCGAGCGGTCCCAAAGGCCGAGCAAGAAAAATAAAGCCAAAGGGTTAAAAGCTAGAAGTCTCTAAGAGGACCGCGTACTCAAGCCCAAAAAGTTAAAAGGCCAAGAACCTTAAAAAGGCCCCACGCTCGAGGCTAATAGTAAGGCGCTGCGCACTGGCCGTAAAAAAAAAAAACTCGTACAAACAAGGCAAAAGGAACGTCCAAGGCACTGATGCGAAAAGGGCAAGTCTTATTCATAAAAAATGAGTTTATGTACAAGTATGACAGAATAAGAAAAAGAAACGGCAATGTCATGAGGGGGCCTCTTGACTCTCTCCTCCGATGACCTCTTGAACTCCTAAGGATCCCGTCTGGCCTGCTAGAACTGGCTCCTCGGACGTAAGAGGTCCACCTTCAAGCCCTGCACGAGAAGGTTCAGGGAACGGCCTCCCGTCAACGCCGTATAAGTCTTCTGCGCTTAAAGCGCTGGCATTCCTGGGATCGAGGACGGCCACTGGAAACCGTGGATGGATCAGTCGCGCCACCTGGCGGCACATACGAATGCCGTCCCAGAACTGGCCCTCCAACACTAGAGCCATCTCAGCAATCTGCACAGACGTCCTCAACATCTCTTCCTGGCGAAGGATCCGATCCTAAAAGAGACCCTGCCGAAGCTGCAGAAGCTTGACAGTGTCCTTCAAAGAAGCAATCTTCTCCTTAGCTTCAGCAAGCTCCGCTCCCGCACGCTGCGCAGCCTCATGGGCGGCCCTCGAAGACCCCATTTCCAGGCGGGATTGGGCGATCACTCCCACCAGTCCACTAAGGCCCCTGATCAGGCCCTGGAGCTGCAGCAAAAAAGTTCGTCAAAATATGAATGGATGGGAACAAAGCAGGTAGGGGAAACAAAGGACTACCTTAGAAACAAGAGGATCGTCCCTTGTGCTGCACTCCCCGTGAATCTCAGACTCTTGAAGACCGCTCCTAGGCCCCGCAGGTGCCACCTCAGATACGGACTCTGCGGCCATGAAATGCACCGACGAGCCTGCCGCGAAATCAGCGTCCCCAAAAAGCTCGGGCGATCGATCGGCTTCAACCGCAGTAGGGCACCCAGAGGGATCAAAGGCCAGAAGGTCGTCAACGCCAAACTCCTCGACCTCCACTACCTCTCGAACCGTCTCCGTCATCATTCCCCTCTCAGTATCCACCACGGAGCTCCTGCCTCCTATGTCCTCGGAAGGGTGATCAGCCCTGTCCGAGACCTCACCAAGCAAATCAGCGGGAACTCTGGGGATAACATCATCACAGGGGGCTGGACGTCCGAGAGCTCAGCGATCGCCGTAGAAGGCTCAGCGGGAGGATTAGCAGTGGAAGTGAATGTGAGACCTCCAGCTCCCAAAGGCTCAGCGGGAGGATTAGCAGCGGCAGTGAAGGCAAAGCCTTCAGGTCCCGAGGACCCAGGAAGAGAGACTCTAATCCTCAGCCTCTTGATTAGAGGAACATCCTCATCATCATCGTCATCATAGGAGGACTGGACGTCCAGAAGCTCTGCCATCCGGACAATTGCCCCCAAGGACTCAAGCAAAGAGCTAGTCCCCGACCTCTTAGGCAGAGGAGCAGCCACGTCATCGTCGCTCAAGTCGTCGATGTCGAAATCAGCATCATCATCACTGGAGGAGGGTCCATCAATGGGACCTCCAATCCTCAAGGTCCCAGCTCTCATCCTCGGTCTCTCCTTGGCCTTTACGGAAGGAGCTGTGTCGGAAGCCTCATCCCGCGATCCCCACTTGGCTTCCGCAAATTTCTCAGGAGACAGCCAAATGTTGTGCTTGTTTAAGTGAAAGGTCCACAGATTGGCCAGCACCAGGTCCGTGTATACCTTCACATTCTCCCTGTCGTCCTTCGAAGGGTCAGAGCTGTACTGGCAAGCCACTTTCCCCCCACTTAAAAGGGACGGCCCAGTGCTCGTGGATGCTGAGGAAGAAAAACTTATCCTTCCACCACTTCGTGGAGTCAGGATTACCCCCGCACATTAGGGCGAACTTCGGGCGGGGAGTCATTACAATCCAGGCAAGGTTCTGCGTAAAGCGGAACATCACCTTGACTGTAAGAGCATTTAAGAGCTTCTCATGGCACCGAAAGAAAACGCACAAGGACACCAAATACCTGACTGCATTTAGCTGAAGCCTGGCAAGAGGCACTCCAAGTGCCCTCATAATGGCGTAGAGCTCCTCCGCGATGGGAAACTGTAGCCCGCCTTTGAGGTGGACCTCGTAAACGGTAATGAAGCCGTCCTGAGGGTACAATGCCCTATCGTGCGACTCCGGAATCATCATGGCCGTAGACTCAGGGATTCGATATCGAGTTCGAATCTCCGTAAGCTTGTCGAGCGTCACTGTGGAGGCAATATCTCTCACCCCAGGAGCCATGAAAGCCGAAAAACAAAAGTGAAGAAAAAACTCGAACGAGGAACAAACGAAGGGCCTCAACACTCAGAGGAGAAAACGAAAAGGCAGGTGCAAAGATGGAAAGTCGGGGCAAGGAGGCGTTTAAATAAACCCTAGAGTGCGAAAGGCGTGCTCATTACCCTCGCCACGCGTCGCCCCACCATTCGTCGCAGAGAAATGATGGCCTTTCCTTCCCAAGGCGCCTGACAGCGCGTCACATCAACCAGATGCCGCATTTAATGCGTCTCAGTGGCCCAAAAGCGGCGGCGACGAAAAACTCTCAGACCCGGAAGAAATCCTGAGATCAGCTCCCACCAAGTTTGACAACATAGCCATCCCGAGGACATGCTTAGGGCCGGACGGCCGCATTCTGGCCCGCTCGGGAGCGCCCCTGTCAAGTGATAAGCGCGAGCACAGCCAAGGTCGAGCAAGAAGTGACCGGCTACTCCAAAAGATCAGCGATCTCATGCAAAACGACCGAGAACCTCGAGTCCTTTGGCATGGGGGCTATGTTGGGCCCCAGTATGAAGGCTCATAAACAGCACGGCCCAGAAGAAAGGCCCAAATGATAAGCCCAAAGATACTCTCACAAGTCAAGGAAATCAGACGACCTGCGAGGCCCCAAAACAGATGCCAAAGGCCCAAAGACCAAGACCACAGCGGAGGCCCAAGAGGTCCCGTCTCCTGAAAGGGAAGCTCGAGGACAATGCTAGCGACACCTGAGCGCACAGACACAGAAGGGAACAAGAACTTTGGAAGCCCTGCTAATTCTCAGAATCGCCCGAGAGGTCAAGAAGAGGCTCCCGGACTTTCCCCAGAAGACCATCCAAGAACAGCCTCCTACGAGCCCGCGACTCATGAGGAGCTCCACCCAAAAGCAAGGACTACCCTATGCTCGGTCTAGGATGCCAGCTAGGCAACTTCGTCGATTCCCAACAAACCTACAACCACTACCAGTCGCCGTCTCAATAGGGCACGCCTAGTTAAATCAAGGTTGATATTCAGACCCTGTACACCTGACACACGCAGGCCCTGCAGCAGCGCCAACCGCGTGCCACTCCGCCCACATCAACAACAATAAATACGACCAGCGGGCCGGCCATCAGCTAGCCGCCACGTGCCTACTCCCCAACGGCCTATTCTCCCCTATAAATTCCCAGCGAGGCTCCATTCAAAAGAACCCCTGGGCAGCTTCTCACTCTCACTGAGACCACCCTAAAAGAGATCTCCAACGAGAGTGGCAAAGACTCCCAACAAGCATAGCCTTCTAGGAAAGAAACACAAAACAATAGATAAGGAAGGGATTAACTCTAACACTTGTACTTTATAAAGAATTCAACTCAAATAGTGAAGCATCTAGAAAAGGCCCTGAATCTCGTAGTTTTTTTCTCTCATTTCACGAGGAGGTTTTCCACGTAAAATCTGGTCTTGATCTCCCTCTCGTGTTCACCATCTCGAATGCTCGTGTTGCCTGAAAACCACGGATCCGATTGGATGCCGGGGGACCAGAACACAATAATATTATTAAAATTCAGCAAGCGACAATTAAACTCATATCTTGTATTCGATGTCCACTACTTTAGATAAATCTTCATTTATTAACCGTCAATACATATTTATATTAAAATTATTTGATAATTTT
>JAODPA010056125.1:0-11358 GCA_025585075.1 Nepenthes mirabilis
ATATATATATATATAAAGAGACATCATGGAGGCCGGAGTGCTTTATGTTCGCTAAAAGGCCGGAGAGGCCATGCGTATGATAAATTCGGGGTCCCTTATGTTCACTAGAAGGCTGGAGTGGCATGAGTACGCTGAGGCCGGATTGCCTTTTGAACACTTAATGGCCGGAATTGCCATGTGTGTGTTGAGGCCGGAGTAAAATTGTGAGTGCAAGGTACTAAGGCCGGAGTGGCCTTGCCGGAGTGAGTGCAAGGTGGAAAGGTCCAGAGTGCCCTTGGCCTTTGAAAAAAAAATAAAATAATAAAATAATAAAAAATAAAAAAAATTTATTTTTGAGGGTGCCTGATTGGCCAGTTCCCTGTTTTGATTTCATTTTGTAAGGGAGCCATGTTGGCCGGTTTCTTGTTTCGGCTCCTTGCCCCTTGGGCTCTCCTGACGTGGTTTACAAAAAAAAAAAAGACATCATGGAGGCCGGAGTGCTTTATGTTCGCTAAAAGGCCAGAGTGCCCATGCATATGATGAATCCGGAGTCTCTTATGTTCTCTAAAAGGTCGGAGTGGCATGAGTACGCTGAGGCCGGATTGCCTTTTGAAAACTTAATGGCCGGAATAGCCATGTGTGTGATGAGGCGGGAGTAAAACTGTGAGTGCAAGGTACTGAGGCCGGAGTGGCCTTGCCGGAGTGAGTGCAAGGTGGAAAGGACTGGAGTGCCCTTGGCCTTTGAAAAAAAAAGAATATTTATTTTTGAGGGAGCCTGATTGGCCGGTTCCCTGTTTTGGTTCCATTTTGTAGGGGAGCCATGTTGGCCGGTTTCTTGTTTCTGCTCCTTGCCCTTGGGCTCTGCTGACGTGGTTTACAAAAAAAAAAAAAATTCTCTTTTAGGGGAACTGCGTGTCTTTCCTGGCCAGTTTCATTCTGGTCTCGTCTAAAGTCAAAGCTGATTCGTTTTGCTATTAAGGAATTCCTGACGTGGCCGTGTAGACCTTCCTATCGTGGCATTTATTAGAGGCCGGGTGGTCTGCCGAAGTGGCTTGTCATCTCCTGTTATCAGCCAGTGTGTTGGTTTTTCGGTTTCCTCTGAAGCCTTGACCGTCTTCGGATTTGCTGTTGCGATGTTGCTGATGTGGCCAACTGCCGTTTGCATATGCCCGTTCTAGCTTGCGGAGACTACTGGTTTGGATTGCGGCTGGACAGATTGACTGACGTGGACTCTCTCGCCGGATCGGTCTTGAGGATAAACCGCTGATTTCATATGCCGACTTGGTGTGAGGGAAGCTACTGATTTCATTGCTGAGTTAGAATGCGCTCTTTAATTGCTGATTGGCAATGTGGGTTTGGAATGCTGATCTGGATCGATCTTGTTGGAGGCTGGTTTGGTTTTACTGATTGGCATATCTTGTGCCGCTCTCATCAAGCACTTCAATTCTCGTCTTCGGCATGCCTTCCAAGTGCTAATTGGTTTTACGTTTCAAACGCCGATTTTGATTTTTTAATCTTCTTATCAATGTCATTCCTCATAGTTTAGAGGTCTCTTTGGTTCTATATTTCCTTTCCCAAGTCGGCAAAACACTTAGCAAAGAACATAGCTGATTTGTACATTTTTTTTAATTTTAATGCAATTAATTATTTAACAAAAAAAAAGAGGTTGCGTGTATTTCTCCACCCCCAGAAGTGATAAAGCAAAGTAAGGCTGTCTGGATGTCTACGTTACTTGGTTGCTTTTCGAGAAAAGCCCTACACTTCAAAGCTGTTGCCGCCATTGCTCGATGGATTTGGCAGTGATTCGGTATCTGACACATGGCAGAGAGTGCAAATGGTCTCTTTCTATTCCGATTCTCTTCTGATGCAAATTTAGAATAGGTTTTGGCCAGAGCCCATTGGACATTTAGAGGTAATTCCTTACTTCTCAAACGATGGCTACCGACCTCAAATCCAGATCGGCAATAGGCATGCCATGTCAGCAAGCCAAACCGGCCTCAACACCACTGTGCAACCTCAAACCCAAGCAGAAAAATTCGACCGGCAAACTAGTAGAAAGCTAAGGGCCATGTCAGCAAGGCACACTGATCTCAATTCCACACCGGGCAAAAACCAGGCAAAAACAAACAAGCCAAAGCCCACATCCTGGCATATTTAGTTAACATTGCAGGCCGGACAGAAAGAATGGCATTCCAAATCGGCAAGCCTTCTGGCCTTGAGATTGAAACTTGTATCTAAACTAGCCAAAAAAACCAAACCGGGCAAAACCAGTAGTGAAACTAGTAACAGCGACGATAGCAAGGTAATCCAAACCAGCTAAAGAACACCATCCGGCCTTCAAAAGAACAACGGAAGCTACATGCCACGTCAGCAAAGCAAACCAGCCACAGCTCCACATCGGGCAAATGAACAAAAGAACAGCTTATGAGCCTGAGGAAGACCACACACCAGCAACTCATGTTTCATGAAAACCACACGTCAGCAACACCCTCTGTAAGATCAGCATAGCACAACATCCATTTGCATCAGATGGAATGTGCATCATCTCCTAAATGATCATCCACATAGCCATAGCTAAAGATTTAGGCTTTATACAACTCCTTGGACTATGTTACACCTAAGCCAAGATGTACCTCAAACCAAATGCTACAGAACAGTACAAATGTTATTACTAAGCCACAGAGAAAGTTAAATAAACCTCCCAGAACACTGCCAATAGAGCACACTGCCTCACAATTCCAAAAGCACTAGTAAACATGCCAAGATAGACCATTTCAATAGTCCAACCCCAGACAAATGAACCCCATCGGCAATAAACCTAAGAGCCAGAGGATCTTTTGGATTTATTTGAAGCAGCTTTTTTCTTTTTCCAAGCCTTCGACGGCTTCCAATTTTCATATAGCCTGGTATAGGAGACATCAGAATCAGCCAGAGAGGCATGATCAATATGCTCCGGAATAGGAGCCTCATCTGCATTACAATCCTCATGAGAGCAACAGGATATAGAATCCAAAGTTGGATGCTGGCAACGATTGTCCTTATAATCCTTCAATTGCATACGTAAGGACTCGACTTTAGAGGAGATTTTGCTGGCAGTAGAAACTGACTCCTTCGAATCACTACAAGAAAAGCCCCAATGCTGCCAATCCATCCGCCTCCGTAATAGGAGCAATTGGCAGAGGGGGATCAACCACAGTTATATACGCGGCAAAGCCAGTTTTCACAATATCCTCAAAAGATATAACGAGGACTCAGTCCGCATTAGCTGACGGCCTCGTGTAAAAAGGGGCAACCACAGAATCCTGGGGGACTGCGAAGGAATTGGCATGGTCATTTACATCCTTAACTAACCCCTTAGTAACATCCTGAGCCTGACCAGGGGGAGTGGAGGAGATCAACTGCTCTTTAGAAACCACGCGGCTTATCGTAACTAAATGAGCATTCTGCGCCAACTTTAGAGCCCCTAGATCAGCAATCGAATCCTCATGTTCAAAACATCGTTGAACAGCATGAGGGCAGGGAGTAGAAACAACAGTAGGAGCACCTTCAACCGCATCAACAGAAGCCAAACCAGTTAAGACATCATCCATGGCTCCAACAGCACAACTAGGGAGGAGCTGGTCTGCTTGAAGCTCCTGATCAACATCACCTTTCTCCTGGCCCACACCAACAGTAGGAGAAAGAGAGGAGGGCAACAAGGTATTGGTCAACTAGACTCCCCGAACTAGCTCGCGTAAATCCCCATCAGAGGAATTGAGGCAGGAAGGGGAAGCATCATCCAGGCTAGGAGACTCAGATTTAACCACCGCAGATTTACTACCCAAAATGGCAATGCGACCCTTTAAAGGATGCACTGACTTCCTATGGTAAGCAACCTCAATGTCAATCGGAGAGGTCGCAACATCAGCTCCTGACTTCAATCTGATTATTGAAGGGAGATGTGCACCTCTGGCTACTTCAACACAGACCCGTGCAAAATTAAGCCGCTCCATTCTAGTAGTGCTCGGATAAAATAGGAGAGGTTTACCTACTCCACTGGCAATGCAACTCAGGCCTAAAGGGGTCAAAAATTTAGTCAGGACCTCAGACAAAGTGATCCAAATCGGGTAAGATTGGAAAGATTCCTTATCCAGCACCATACCGGGCGTCCATCTTTTGAGGACGATGGCTTTCCTACCTAAGGTCAAGGGACCACAAGCCAAACACCGGTTCAAATGATCTTCAGAGTCAAAACGGAAGAAGAAGAAACCGCTGTCATTCCCAGCTGTCATTCCCAGCTACATGCCGTATACCAAATCTGGCCTAGATTTTACGAACAATGGCGCTAACGGCCTGAAAATGGAGGGGATTCTTGACGAAATAGCCCACCAACGTAGCTCCCCAGACATCCTGGGCCTATTGAAGAACATCAGCAGGGGGAGACATGGAAACAATATCCCCCTCAAAGGGTTGAGGAGGGAAAAATTTTAGAGGGGAAAGCTTACAGTCACCTTTGGGAAGAACGACATCAGACCAAGAGAATTTCGAGAGGGGAGGAGGATCACCTGAGGGGATTGTCCTAGAAGCATGGGAAAGGGAAACTTCACCGCGTGCAGAACCAACTTCGTTCAGGGAAGCCGCAGGCTCCAAAACATCCATGGCACCATTTGCCACCCAGAAAGAGACTCGGGGGGCAGTCCATTGGCTTCACATGCACCAAGCACCCCAAACCACCTCAATACAAATCCGGGAAAATTGCACACGGTCCATTTTAGCAGTGGTAGGTTCAAGTTGGATAGGTATACCAATTCTACTAGCAATCCAACTTAGGCCTAAGGGGTCCAATATTCAATTGGAACGTTGACCAAAGAGATCCAAATAGGGAATAACTTAACTGATTCCTGATCCAAAGCCAAACCCGGTGTCCATCTCTTAAGGAAAAGGGACTTCCCTCTAAATGCCCAGGGACCATTTGCCAAACAGGCATCCAGACGAGCATCAGAATCAAATCGAAAGAAGAAAAATCCCTTATCTTTTTTTTGCTAAGTAAACTGTATTAAATTTAAAAGAAAGATACAAAACTTTGTGCTAACTCCAAATATTTTTCCGACTTAAAATTAGAACAAAGACAATGGGGTATACCCCAAGCCTCATGAACATGTCATAATCTGAGACCCTGAGCCAAGTCAAGAAAAATTGAAATACAATCGAAAATACATATATAGTATCATGTATACCACTTCGATCAAATCGATCCAAGTCAAAACCAAACCCACTGGGGCAAAAAATTTGGCTTTCAACCAAGTCTACATAACAATGTCGCCACGGCCCCATCTGCATCACGGCACAAGGAACCATCATGGATGAAGGGCAAAGAAGTCGTTGTCTTCGTTTTTTTTTTTTTTTTGGTAAGCAAGTAAATTTAGATTAGAGGGTGAAAAAATTACACAAATTATGCTTTATCTCCAAGTATTTGACAGGGAGTTAAAGCATAAAACGCTAGAGCATACCCTGAGCAGTTTGGTATATCAGATGACACCAAAAGGACAGAACAGAAAAAAGGGCCCTCCAGGGGGACAACGTTCCACAAAAAATGACAAAAAGGAAATCTGTCATATGTTGAACAGCAGGGCTTCTCAGCAGGATGAAAAGATGAACCTCCAAATTAGCAACTAAGTCTCAGTTGGAGACAACAGCAGCTCACACTGGCAGCTCATCCAGGGTCCCAGATTCACAGAAGAGCATATGGCAGCTACAATAGAGCCCCTTCACCCAGCAGCATCTCTCAGCAGCTTCAACATTCCCTTGCAGTGAAACACAACATCAGCAGGATTCAAAGAGAAGGATTCAACAATTCCAGCTTCAACAATTCCATCGGCACACTACATCCATGCATCCCAACGGAGAAGCATGCCCCACTGAGGAGACCCATGGAACAACATCGGCTTGAGGGCAAACATCAGCTACAACATCAGAACAAAACATCCCCCTTCAGCAAAACATCAGGGCAGCCTTCAGCTCAAACATAAGCCGTATTCAGGCGGAGAGAACAACTGTTCAAGATCTCAATGTAAGATCAACCAAACAGCGACCACCAAAACTTCACCTATAGAGGGTCTCGGGGCCAATTGAATCACTAGAGATTCTCCCATAGATCCAATCTCTCTAAGAATGATTTAGCAAGGCCAAGCACCCAATATACGCAAGGAGAAGCTGCAACTCCCTCTGAATCTTTCTTCAATAGAGAAGGATCACAGACCACCCCCACCAAAGTGACCAGAATTTCCAGGAAGAAAAAACACACCTGCCTGCATCATGCCAGTGGACCAACACCGGTAGACCCAGCAGTGGTCAACAGAGGATCCGAGTCCAGCCGAGAAAAACCTCAACCAGCCTAACCCCAAAATCTCACGACCACCCTGCTCTGTGTTGACATCTGTGTTGGCATCTCTAGGATTCGAATTCCGTCCTGCCGCTCTCCCGGTTCTGGCGGCGCCGACGCCGGCCATGGCTGGACTATTAGGGGTTCCCTCTGATCCGCCCACGGACTTCGTCTCCCCTGGTCTTCCAGTTCCTTCTCATTCTATTCCGCAAGCGAAGTAGCAGAGTGTCGAGGAAGACTTCCCGCCTTTGCTCGATAACTCTCTGGCCACTCCTTATGGCCCTGATGCCGGCTTCTTAGCGAAGGCTAAGGCTTTGGGTGCCGGAAAAGCCAACCCACAGGCGCCGGCTAAATCTTCTTACCCCCCCCCATTGAAGGCACTGGTGTCCACTGTTATTGAAGGCACTGGTGTCCACTGTTGCTACTCGCTGTGCTGGGGTAATAGGGGCGTTCGAGTTTCTGTGCCGCCCTCAAAGATTGATGCAGTCAAGGTAACTTCTAGCACCGTCCCTGCTTCTAGTTCTCCCAAAAAGTCTGATTTTGTTCATACTACTGCAAAATCCTGGGCTCAAGTTGCCTTGAAGAAGGGTTACCACTCATTTGCCTCCCTTAAATTTTTCCCCCTTCTTTTGAGGCTGATATCGACAGCCCGCTCTCTCCTCCTGTTGAAGTTTTGCAGCAGTGTTCTGAATATTGGGGCTCCACTTTGGTGGGCTTTTTCCATGAAAAACCTCCCCACTTTTTGGCGGTCAATGCCATCTCTAGGAAAATTTGGGCAAGATTCGGGCTTCGTCACGTTGCTGTGAATGACAAGGGAATTTATTTCTTTCAGTTTGATTCTGAGTCTCATTTGGAGACTTGTTTGGCAAGAGGCCCCTGGGCCTTCAGGAAGATTCCTATCTTCCTCAAGAGATGGACTCAGGGTTTAAACCTGGATCATGAGTCCCTCATGTCATTCCCTGTGTGGATTTCTTTGGCTAATGTTCCAATTGAATATTGGACTCCCTTGGGTTTAAGCTGGATAGCTAGTAGGATTAGCAAACCAATTCTATGTGACCCCAACACTGCCAAGATGGACCGGGTGCATGTGGCCAGGTTATGTGTTGAGATGAGAAGGGGTGATCCTCGACCAGCAAAAATTTGGCTCCTGTCGGGTGCTGATGCATCTTCCAAGGTGGTGGAGGTTGAGATTGTTTATCACTCGAAGCCTGCATATAGCAGTTTTGCATATCTGAGCAGACTGAAGGGGCAATCAGCTATGCCTAAGGCTCCGGCTCCTGATGTTGATGGGGGTGGGTGTTCTGCTCCTTCCATTAAATCCCTCCCTGTTTAGGTATCGGCTGAGGTAATCCAGAAAACTCGTGCATGTGCTAAGCCTGTATTACATGATTCTGGGATCCCTGTTGGAGTGGAAGAATCCTCATCTGATCGTGGTGTGGATGCCTTGGTTCAGCAGGCTTGTAGGGACTCCGAACAATGTCCTTGTCACCAATCCACCAATCTGGATGATCAGATTGATAGGATTCCAGATGTGGCTCCTTCTGTTGAGGCTTGCATTAGCCCTGAGATTTTCATGAATCCTGCAGTTGCTGAGGGGTCTGTTTTGGATGTTTTTGATTCAGTCAACTCATTCGCGATCCGCCAGGATCCTGAGGAATTAGATGCGCAGGAGCTATAGTGTAGTCCTCCTAATTCTATGGCCTCGATCTCAAATGCTAAAATTGAGTCTGTGCCAGACTCCTGTTGAGCTACGTGAAAATTGGGTCACTGATAGTGACCCTGATGATGATTCTTCTCAGTTTGTCGAGGTTGGAGTGCTGAAGATGTTGCCAACGATCCAATGCTCTATGCCCTCCAGTGCTTAATTGGAGAGAAGGATTCTCAGATTTTCTTGAAATCCTTCATCAAGGACCAACTTGATGTCTTGCTTGATTTCTTAGGATCATGTTGGAATGATGTGACTGAGCACACAAAGGATACGTTCAGATCATACTTTCTGAAGGTGGATGATTATCTGAGGTGCCCCTTGGGTACTTATTTTGTAGCCCTCCGTCTGCTGGTGACTGCCACTTCCTCTAAGCCTCACATTGACCTATTACCTCCTGAGAGGAAGGTGCTTATATTTAATCTCCTTATTGTCCTGCTGAAATGGAATAAGGATTTTCCGTCAGATCAATATACCGACCTGGATGGTTTAGTGGAGGGCCTCCAATGTTTTGATTGCTCTTGCATCTGTTGAATGCTGGATGGTTTCATCGGATTTGGGATTATTGCCAGTTTGATATGAGGCCGGAGTGGCATATGAGGCCAGAGTGCTTTTGACCGGAGTGACACCGGGGTGATGACAGAGTATTTTTTCCTCATAAATCCGGAGTCCTTTGGTCGGAGTGGCCTTTAGCATCTTGGTGGACAGAGCGGCTTGATGAGTCCGGAGTCCATTTGACTGATGTGGCCTTGCGCTTCTTGAAGGACGGAGTGGATTACACTCTCTTTCAGGACGGAGTGGCCTTCCGTTTCTTGAAGGCCATACTGGACTTGCGTCTTTTGAGGCCGGAGTGGCCTTGTGCCTTTTAATAGCCGGAGTTGCTTGAAAGCTGGAGTAAACTTCGAGAGGCTTGAAGGCTGGAGTGGCCTTGTACCCCTTAAGGATGGAGTGGTTTTTTTCCTTTTATTAGCCGGAGTGGCTCTTAATGTGCCGATTTGGATCTACGGTTTATGTGCGGTTTCAACGTGCCTTTCAAATGCCGATTCGGATCCGCGTTTTGAATGTCGATTTTGATATTGTGATTGTTCTTAAGGAATTTTATCATAGTTACTCTGTTGGTATCATATGATGTATCAACGTGCTCTGGGTATGCCCTAACACTTATGTTTTATCCCCAAGTCGGAAAAACACTTGGTGATAAATCATAGTTTGTAAATTTTTTCTCCCATTAATCCAAATTTTCTTACTTACCAAAAAAAAAGAGAACTATTAGCGTCTTTGGACGCAGACTTTCGATGCCTACGAGGCTTAACAGGGTTCCAGGAACCATGCAGAGAAGTAGCCTCTTCCAATGCTAAGTTTTTAACTTCGGGAACAGCCATATGCTGGCCCACAGGAGAAACTGCTAAACAGCCACTGGGGCTGATCGATTCAAGCCCCAAATTGTTAGAAGTATCCAAGGAATACTTCATTGTAATGCGTGAGATAGAGTTAGGTGTATTATCCGGATCAACTTCTAAGAGAGTTAATCCATGTTGGATAATCGGGACATCAGGGGGGCTGAGAGGAGAAACGACAACCTGGTCTCTAATAGACCTCAGCTCAGGAGGCAAAAACGATAGGATTGAGACCACATCTGCCTCAGCATCAGCTGGAGAAGGTGGATTCAACATAACAGACACTTCCACCTCAGTGAAGTCGTCGTCTTCACTGTAACAGGAATTCGTATTCATTCCCAACAAACCAGCCCCACATACATGGCACGAGCAGCAGCTCGGAACCACATCTACGTGTCAACCACCATCAGAGGACCATTGCTGTTGACACAGAAAGGACTACTGCCCCTGCATCAAACCTGCACTGGAGGGATCACAGTTGCATGGTGGAACAGACTCAATTTACCCAAACAACCAGCAATAGCAACACAAAAGGCAGCATCAGCAACAGCTTCAGCATCAGCAACAACCCCTCCCGTGCAGATTTTACAGCCCAATCCAATTGGGTGAAAATGGACCATATAGCTCCAGACTCTACAGCCCATCTGCGAGGGCACCAGCAGCCTTCCACATCCATGGATGCTTCCAGAGTTCATCAACATGAAAACAGATAAAATATCCCCCAGTGCAGCTACATGACAAAGTTCAAATTTTGTCCAAATTTTTTGACCAATAGCATTGACCGCCAGGAAATGAAGAGGTTTTTCATAGAAAAAACCCACCAGTGTGGAACCCCAAAAAACCTCACACTACTGAATAACCTCAGCAAGAGGAGACATAGGGGAGTCGACTCCATCCGCATGTTAGGGAGGAAAGTATTTGAGAGGAGCTAAAGAGTTGAAACTCTTGCCTTGAACAACTCAAGACCAGGATTTGGGAATGGTCTAACAAATATCAGTAGATAAATCCGATCAAGCAACAGGTGCAATGTCAGGGCTTACCTGACCCACATCAGGACTTTCGTCCGAGAGAGCAGGACCTACGGCAGAAGTAGTGGGGATGGCAACAGGCGACGCCTCAGGTTCAAGGATAGACGAGAAGCCATATCACAGCAAGCTCCTACATTGGTCATCGGAACCAGCAGAGGGGGAGAGAGGAGAAGCAATTGGCGTCTGCAGTAGACATTTACCGAGATCAACAGTCCTTAGATTCACTAAGAAATCAGCATCTAGACCTGTGGGGGGGTAGGGAGTTTCGACGCAAGGGAGAGAAAGGGGTGGAGGAGAGGGCCATGAGATGAGTGGAGCTTATCCACAAACAGAGGAAAACGGGCAAACAGAGGATTGCAGGAGGTAACAGAAGCACATCGGCGCTCCAGGGAGTCGGCCGTGGCCGACGCCAGCGAGGAAACACCCGAAATGGTAACTTTTTTTTGGTAAGTAAGTAATTTTATTGATGAAAAGGAAGATGTACAAATCAATGTTCTATCTCCATGTGTTTTTCCGACTTGGATTTAGAACAAAGACGTTAGGGCATACGCCGAGCAACGTGAGACAAGACACAACACCGGTATAATGTAACGAAAAAATTGAGTAAACTGAATTTCATTCGTCAATGCCAATGACCAATCTAAAGAAGATCCCTCCAAAAACAAGGGAACATAACAAGATTTAAGGAAAAAAGAAAAATGACCACGGAGCCATCATTTCAAACCCTCAACAATGGGGGGCCAAACCGAGAGCGCACATAAACAGTAAAGGAATGATAAACCAGCCCATGCAAGTCCCTGACCGCCGGTTCCCCCCCGTCAACTGCTCATTTCCCTTTCGCCAGTGCCTCATGGCGTCAGAATCCCCTGCCTCAGTCCCAGGTTCCCC
>JAODPA010056126.1:3562-34951 GCA_025585075.1 Nepenthes mirabilis
GAATTTTAAAAAAATAATTTAAAATGTTATTTTACAGTATCGAATATTACTCGTTAATTTCGTTTACCTAGAAAATTAGAAAGAACCGCAAACGCTGGGGCGCGTTTTCGCTTGCGGGGCTCCCGGACTCGACGTCGCAGTTCCCGGACTCCGGACCTGTCAGCCCAGCCACAACGGTTGGTTACGGGCGGGAAAGCTCTTCGCATCAATCTACCTACAATTTTACCGCGCTCTCTCGCTCTCTCTCTCTCGCGGCGGCAAGGGCCAAATGAGCAGATTATCTGAGATCACCGACCTTTTCGCAAGGCTAGCCTTGCATCTCCAAACCCCCAGTCGAACGATCAGCGATGAAGAATCGGTTCGCCAATCGATTTCGGATTTGAATCATTCGTTAAACCACGAAGAAGATGCTCGTAGTGTTAGGGTTTTGGACACTGCTCTTTCTTTGATGTGCTTCAAAGCCCCTCAGGTCTATCTCCTTCTCTCTCTCTCTCTGCATCATTTGTTTTTGTTTTCTCGTATACTAGCAGTGCATCATAAATTGAGTTGATAGACAGTTGTTTTTGTTTTCTTATTGGATCGATTAGGTTTTTGACTCGATGGTTGAGTACGTGGTGACGACGATTGTGTCGGTGCTGTCTTCTTCGATTAATTGTCAGGTTTGGAACATTCAAAAGAAGGAGGTTTTGCTGATCGGTAGCTCGATTACTCGTGCTGATTATTTCAAATTGCTTGAGGCATGCGGCGAAATGCTCGTAAAATTGGACGGATCCGGTACGTCTGGTGTAGTTTACATTGGCAATATATCGAATGTGATAATTTTTTTTTTTTGGTCCCCTTTGCTGGTCAAATTTTTTATTTTTAAATATGATCACCGTTTCCATCTAACGAAGAATGTCCTGCACACTATGGGATATATGAGATGACTGTCCACTTACCACATTCATAGGCTTAAGTATGTTTAGTTGCACATGCTACTGATTTACTTCCGGAAGAAATGCCGTTCTTGTCATTCAAATCTAAAATGATGATGGGTACATTTGTGGGGAGTGGAAATACGAACGGCTTCTGTTATGACATATTCTGAATTGTTTTTCTGAATCAATTACCATTGGTTTAGAACCCAGCCAAATGTTGCCTTCGAGTTTCAAACTGTGCCATTAAGGGCCAGCCCTTTCATAACTTAACATAGACAATGACAAAATTGTGTTGTTTTTATAACAAGAAATACTCTTCAGAAGCGAAGATTGAACATATCATTATCCCCACTTTTTACTGATTTAAAAATGATGATGTCAATCTATGATTGCTGGGATCCTTGGTTGCTAGTGGAGTATTTTGAAGCATATGACATTTTTGTTCTTAAATATTGAATTAATGGATACTACTAAGGACACCAAAAAATGGGGATAGAATGATTTATGGGTGGCACATACACTAGCATGGAATTTATGCCTCAACCCTCCATGCCAAAAAGGGGAAAAAAGGAGGAACTATTAAAATAAGTATCATATGTGGAGGCATTCCATGTAGTCCATAGAAGGATGAGTCCTTGGGTTTCAACTTTTGACAAGTGGACAAGATTTTGGACTAAATTTATTTGGCCTAGACAAAAATTGAGGTCCTTGACTCCATATTTTGCACATAATTCCATGCGGGATCTCATCACACAATTGGCTTACCTTTCCTAGGACTTTTAAGGCACGTACCTACTGAACAAAAGTGATGCCAAGAATCCTACAAGCTTTATTTACCCAAAGTGGGAAAAGTTGGCAATCTAGTCAGAGCACAAGTGAAACATCTATAAGCCAGGATTTCTCCCTTTTCTCAAGATTATTTGACGTCATAATTTTCCTTTGGAGCCTTTTCAGGGGGGGAAATTTACTCTTGGATGCGCCGCAGATTTCCATAGTCATCATATACACTCATTACTGAACCTGTTAAGATGAAAGATAAACAAGCTAAACCTTTCTTTTCATCGCCAAGGAATGCCTACCTTCAGTGAGCTTGACATGAGAGAAAGGGGGAAGCTTGAAATCGACTTCTCTAGAGAGCTTCTAACTAACAGTATTTCCATTCTCAAGCCATTTTCTCCTGAATGAAGTATAAGTCACCTTAATTTGTTTGTGCCAAAACCATACTCATTGAAATAGCCACATTCAGTCTACATTTTTCATTCGTCCAATGAACAATTGGCCAGGCTTCCCATACTTCTCACGAACGTTGACTGTAATTGGATTTATTGTTGGGTCCTAAATATGCAAAATTTCATGATTGATTCTTTCTCAGGGATCTTGGTGCTGTGATGTGTTTGATGTTCTTCAAAAGCTTCTTTATGTCTAAGCTGCTGACATTTGTTAAGAGACTATCAACGTGCAAATAATTCCACTTGTGACCTCAAAAACTCCCTCAATAGATGAGGCATCATGGAGAGTAGAAATTAAGAGCAGTATGAAAGTTTTCACTTGACATTGTGATACATTTCACTTGGCTGCAAAGCTACAATATAAAGTGCCAACAAGATGGAAGTTTGCTAGATATTGATGAAAATTAAGTAGTAGACATGGTGCTGTGGTGAAAAATTTTCAGGTGTGGGGGATATATATGCCGGATCCACATGAAATGGTTTAGGGAAGGGAGTTGCCACCTAGGTTTACCTAGAACTAGGAAAATAAAAGGAAATATGGTCTAGGCTAGAAGTATGCGCTTATGCGCTTTTATCAATGCACTGATTGTTTCATCACGCAAGGCAATTTCTAGTTATTTACTAGGATAAAGAAAAGACAATGCATAATGACATCTATGCACATTCTTTGTGTAGTGCATGTGTTTGGTTGCATTGATTGTTAGATCACACAAGGCAATTTCTAGTTATGTACTAGGATACAGAAAAGACGATGCATAATGACATCTATGTGCATTCTTTGTGTAGTGCATGGGTGTGGTTGCAATACAAAGCACTGGTCAATAAAGAACTACCTGGCTTTGATTTCTCCTAAAAAAGGTTGTTATGAGCATTGGTGCAATTTCGATGCCGCCCTTGTGAAAATGTGGTAGACGTAGATCACATACAACATATGAGTTATATATTAGCAAATTTTTGCTATTTTGATCCCATGCAGCTGTTCCTTTTTTCTAGTTACAAGTCTGGAGAATACATCTGTGCATAGAAGAAGAGGTAGGGTAAAGGTGATCTTCTCTGACTGCGGAGATGCAATCATGAATTAGCTGGCCAATTTTTAAAAATCCCAAATGACTTATTATCTACATGCCACACCATTCTACTGTTCCATATGCCCTTGACAATTCGAGGGTCATTAGTCCACCTTGAGCTTGTTTGTTTCAATGCAATGGAGAATTTCTGGCAAGCACTGTGTTATTAGTGATTAATTTGCCTTGTAGGAATGCTGTTTTTAAGGAACCTTACATAAGGAAACTGGCATATCTTCACAGTGATTGGGTCTTACCTCTTGGCACCAAGGTTTTATGTGTGTGGTTTAGCTGTTTAAGCAAATTGGTTATTGTGAAAGAACGATGGCACCATATATACCACTTCATTTTGGAACTATGTGCTAGTATGTTTGGTAGAGAATTTCAAATAATATGTCTAGTCCAGGCGCTGGATGCATACATTTGAGGGCGTCATCAATTTCCTGTATTTAGTATGTTTGGTAGAGAATTTCAAATAATATGTCTAGTCCAGGCGCTGGATGCATACATTTGAGGGCGTCATCAATTTCCTGTATTTATGGGGTAATACATAGAAATTTACTAGTCTGTTCCTCTCTATTTTTGGTTGGAGTAAGTCAACTAGCTCCTATAATTTAGATTGATACACTGCTGAAGTAGCCTATGAAAACCAGTGGATTGAAATGCATGGATGAAAATATCGGTATTTGTATTTGTTCGGTATTAGTCATGGCTGTATTAGTATCGACCATATCCGGCGACATATATTGGTATTGACTATACTTGCTTAAGCAGTAACTATAACAAAATTGAGATAAGTAATATAATTTTGAAAGGAACTAGGCTTTCCAAAACACAAATAGTTTCGACCCCTTATCAAATTTGTAGAATAAGTACACAAATATATAATACACGTAAAGTATATTCAAATCTAGATGATATAACCAATAAAAAGCATATAATATAAATTAATAAGCAACAATAAAAAAGGCACAATTTTTTGTAACGAAGAAAAATTTCGATAACCATGTTATCGAGTAAAACTCTCCGAGCTTCAACGGCCAAAAAGATATGCACTGTGAAAATCAACTTACAGATCAGGTGCTACAAACGTGCTAACTTAGTCGACTTACTCCCGTCTTATAATTCCTACTAAGGAACTCCTTGGATTTACTCACGCAATAGAATCGGACGCCTTCCAGTCTTTTTGTCAATCTTCCTTCATGAACCGTCGAATCACTGCACACCACTGGAACCCAGTTTCCACGCCACCCATGTCTCCCATGATGGTTAATAGGTCGGAAAAAGTGTAATCAGTAAAATGGTAAAAAGGAGAAAACTCTGAAATTACAGCACAAGAATTGAAGGAGAGTTTTCTCTATCGGGCACAAATTGGAAGCTTAAATAGTGATGTTATGCTCAGTGCAGTTGTGGGAATTAGGTCAGAACCTTGTACTCAAGAAGAAGAAGGTGACAAATATATAAAGAGACCAAAAACCAACGTTTAAAAATATGATTGTTAGAGACATGTGCGCATCGGCCCTCGAGCGTGGATCGAGTGCGTGGCGGGTGTGCCTAGAGTTTGATTGCGAACGCGGCTGGGCACTCGAGCTCACACCAGGCATTCATCGAGCGCTCACATTTTTGAAATCGCCCCTTGGGCGTGCATTGAGCGGGGACTTTCTGGAAATTGCATCTCGGGCACCCCTCGGGCATTCATTGAGCAGAGACTTTCTGAAAATTGCGCCTCGGACGTTCATCGAGCACCCATAGACTGAAAGACACGCCTCAGGTGCAGAACGAGCGTGAGATAGGCATGGATACTAGGAGAGTTGTTTTGTTTACTATCGGAATTCTAACAGATGCAAATCTTCCAAGCAATACAAAATATTCATCATGAATGACTCGACATGGTCACGGATTATACTAACAAAAAATATAACTAACAAATTTAATCACATTTAATCATATTTTGCATATTTTAAATGTTCGAAACAATTTTTACTCATTGAATCAATACTTTAATATCAAATTATAGAATAGCAAATAATAAAATGATAAAAATAAAAACCAAATTAGGAGAATAAAAAGCCACTCACTACCAAATAATAAGCATTCAGGTAATTAATAGCTAGAAGGCAAGAGCAAATGGCATACATGTAATTTTGTGTTTTTTGAATTAGTATAGTCAAATTAATAAATTAGCAAACTCATTCTAGAATCGCATATTTTCCACTCTGTAAAGAATAATACAATTTGTGTTGTTATCTAACACATAATCAAGTTAATGCTGGCAATCAATAAGCAATAATCAATGATGCATAACCAAAATACAATTATATTAATATAAATTGAAATTGGGCAAATTATCTTGATATTATGATCTTCGTCCTAGAGTATATCCCTCGTCTTCATTATTCTAATTATTGGACAATTAATTTGGTTATTCTCGTTGCATTTGCCATTGGTCATTAAAAATATATCTATACATGTCACTACCAAGTTCATCATTAGTGGTGCTCCCTAAATGTTCTTGGCTAGATTATTGTTGTGGAAAATAAGCTAGGGCTGGGGTGCTCCATAATAATCCGACTATGCAAGGTATTGGTACAAGTAATAGGAAGGATGTTCGTATCTGTAAGTCAATAAATCATGAGTGTAAAGTTAGTTTTGTATGCTAGAACTACCACTGACACTGAGGGATTCAGAAATTCCAAAACTATCTATCACCCCTTGAGATGGTGAACTTTCAGCTGCTTGGATGTCTTTTCTTCTTCTTCTATAAGTTTTTTCCTACTCTTGTAGTGGCATAAGAATGATATTCGAGATATGAGGGGGAGGATGCCCAGTTGATTCAATAATCAGACATCCAAGCTCATCATTATTGTTATCATCATCACGGTCCTATGGAACGACATCAATTCCATAACTGCTTGTACTTCTTTACATTATTTCTATAGGAACTAAGTTTGTCTGGAAAAGTAGAGCTGTCATTATGTTGTCATTCTCTTAGCTCTGCAGCAGCAACATCAACTCCACCAACTTCTTCATCTCCTTCAAAATCAGCAATGAGCCAATTTGAATTATCTTGGCCATCAAGAGGTGATTAGATTAAATACCACCACCCCCTCTCGGTTTCTTTTGCTCCTTCAACTATGAATCCAAGGGGTTATCTTCCTCAAATATACATTCCAGGTTGATTGGATTAAATTAATCTTCCAATTCGGCTTAGATTTTTTTTGTGAAATTTCTTATTTTTAGCCTTTAGTTGTAATAAACATAAACTAATTATTTCTTCATATTTGTGTGTATAATATTAAAAATACTTCAATTTTTCTTGCACTTGGAAAGAGGTGGTTTAATTTAAAACTCTGGTCAACAGTCCTTTGTAGTTCAAAAGTAAAAGTGCTATAATTATCCACTATTCAGCTGAATTAAATGATATGAAAATTAACAAATTTCAAATAATTAATAAAGACCTATATGACTTATTATCTATGAAAATATTAGAATCAATAAGAATCAATATTGCAAAATAGCCAATTATTTTTCACTTACCTAGATTCATAGATAAAACTGCTCTCTATGTTGGTTCAGTTCTTGAATCTCTTTATCTTGAAAAATCAACATCTAAAAAATATCAAAAAACTTGTTGATACTATAATGGGCACATGAATAAGTGTAATTAATATTAAAATTGAATTAATGATTTTAAGATTGGAGATTTAATCAATTCACAATTTAAGTACTTATTGATTGTTGAAATTTAAAAGCAGTATAAATGAGTTGCATTACATGCCTGATTTATTGCTCTAATTTCATTATCCAAGTTGAGTTTTAATCTTCGGATAAAATCTTTTTTGTCTCATCCGTCACCTCTGAATGGTTAGAAAGCTTGCCATCATATTGATATTAGGATTTAAATAATAACCTAACAACAACACATATTAAGAAGTAAGGATTAAGGATAGAAGGACATAATTTTTTTTTTAAAAAAAAAACATAATTGAACAATAAATATTTTCAATTTAAATTTTATTATGTACTCGCTGCATGCAATTCATGATAATACATAATTCTACCTCTAGTCAATCATTTTCTAAGCGTTAATATAAAAACAACCACCATTTTTTATGATTATCTTTGCTTAATCTATGATTTCATAAATAAACCCCATCATTGGTTTTTTTATCAACGTCAATCAATTTTAGCACTTTAATATGGGGTTCTTGCATTCTAATCACTTCGTTAGCCCCTTCTCTAAAGTTTCTTCCCTAGAATGATCTTATTCACATAGTTTCCTAGGCCCCTTTTTGCTTTTTCCAAATTTGAAAGACTTGTAATTATTTGATTTAAACATATTCTTTAGGCCTCTTCATACCACAAGGAAGCTTGTGGCGAAACATGTGATGGCATGCGTAACGACTCTTGGCCATTAGCGAATATCTTAATATAATCAATCAGCCATGCCGAGTTATAAATGTAACTTGTTATTTTCTGTGTCTCTGTCAGCATATCCTCCATATTTTATTTCTTTCCTAGATCTTTCAAAATAAGGTCCAAATAATGTGTTGTACAACTAGTCTAGCGAAGATGCTTTCTCTTCTATATAAGTAGTTGCCCAGATGCTGTCATTGCGCTCTTGATGTTTATAATAACCTTGGCAATTCTATTCCCACCAATCTCATCAATTACTTTGTCCATCATTTTAAAGCATTACTCTTTGTTTCTGATATGGAAATTTGTGGCATTAATGAATTTGTGTAAAATTGCCTATTTCCAGGGAACTATATACTAAGAAATTAATCAGGTGCTTATATGTTATATATGTCAATCCATCGCACATAATGGATTTACCCTGTTCATCCCGAATAAGACTGGAGTTATCAATTCACTGCTTTAACTACCTTTACTTGTCCTGTAAATAAATATTCATAAGCTTATAACGCGTAGGCCTTTTAACCCATTTGCCACTTTCTGCTATTTTATCTGACATAGGCTAATAAAATGGGTGGTTGGCAATAGCATTTGGTGGAATGTAATCACAAAGAAACGACTAACAACCTGTCCTAACTTTTTTTTGGCAAACCGAGGACTCTCTATATTGGGTTGCTTGAGGCCTTACTCCTGTGCAAAGTTTGGAAAATCTCCGCAAAATGAGCACGTGTTCTTGGAGGCAATCCACTGCCTCTCGCTACAGCTGCATATGAGTCGTACTCTCAAACAATAAATAATCACTGCATCCTTGAGCCTCGACCACCAATTGTCCTTCCTCCACCACCACTAACATCTTCATCAAAACGAGATGGCTGGGTTATGAATCCTTGTTTCTCCTCCCATATATTCTGGCTCTTTATCCTCTTTCATCTGGCCATTTTAAACTGCATATCCTCCTCATCCCCTCCCCTAAATCCGTAATGATGCTACGCCCACCTATGCCATCCATTGAGTTGAGCCTGGACTTGCTACCCATAATATCCTATGTAAGCCCCTCTGAATTTTCTTCTTTTATGTTTTTCACTTCTTTTCGTCATTTAGATGGTTATGCATAAGCTGCCTAACTTCTCTTGACAAATGACTATGAGCAACATTCCCTTGACACCATCCAAACGTTATTTTAACCTAGTTATTCCTGGACAAATAATTTTACCATAAAATTTACATTTAGATTTATTCCATCTCCGACAACTGATCACAAATTTGCCACCCTACATTCCCCATATGTCCTCCTGCTCCTGCACCGTCATTAGATCCGATATTCTCTGTGCTTCTTTTCTTTGATGTTAACATTTAAAAATATCCATAGAAATCTTGAAAACCTAAATTTACCCACAAAAAAAAAAAAGAGAAAAAAGGATCATAAATTAACAATTAACAATAATAAAATTTGAGAACAATTAATTACAAAATTTGATCAAACAAAGAATCTTAAAAATAAAACTTATTTTCTTCAAAATTAATTTTTTCCCAGAAATAAAAAATTTGAAAAAGTTTCAGGAAAAAAAAATTTCATGTTGTTCATAAAAAATCAAGAAAAAAGGAACATATATTAACAATTAACAATAATAAAATTTAAGAAACAACTATTTGTAATTACACATTTTGATCGAAAAACTAATCTTGAAAATGAAAATTTTTTTCCCTAAGCTGTTCCAGACTTGAGGGGCGCTTGGGCCATAGGACTCCGGATGAGACTCCAGAACGAAGAAACCCCTGATATACTTGTGACGAGCCAAGGCCTCAAGCTCAGGAGGGAGCTTTGCGGAACGAGCGATCCGTTAGCAGCAGTAGCCAGCTGGCTATATGCCGTACTGCTGAAAGAACGGAGTTGAGGACTTATCTCAACTCCAAGAGATCTAGGAATGCCTCCTGAGTGGAGGCAAAAACTAAGGAGATCCGGAACTGCGTATTCAAGGGTGACAACGAACATGCTGCAGATCTGGAAAGATCTCCCTTCGTTGCTGAAATCTTAAACCGCCCATTGCCAGTTTAATTCAAGATGCAGACACTGGACTCTTATAATGGGAGCACTAATCTCACGGACCACCAGGATCACTTTCGCACCCATCTGAGTCTCCAGGGCCTAGAGGATTTGGCGATGTGCCGATACTTCCTGCTCACCTTGAAGGGAGATGCTTGGATCTGGTTCCATTGGCTCCCATCACACTCGATCTGGAATTTTCAGAAGCTTACTGATCTTTTCCTGTCCCAGTACGCTTCTAGCCGCCGGGAAGAGAAGCAATCATTGCATCTCTCCCACATCAAGCAAATACAGGGAGAGAATCTAAGGAAGCTCCGAGAGCGCTTCACTGCAGAGGCCAGGAGGATTCCCAGATTCACGGAGGAGATGAAACTTGGCAGTTTCATCTCAGCCTTGACATATGAAGACTTCTTCAAGCACCCAGCCCACAAGAACCTCAGACCTTTTGGGAAGCAGAGTCTATCACCAGAGCCTACGCAACCGCTGAGGAGGGAAACGAGGCGAAGTGTCCCGATAAGACCAACCAGCCTCGTTTTTTCGGCCGATGGAAAGAGGAAGAACGGTGGCCGCAATAATCCCCGCCAGAAGCAGCACAGGATAGGAGCAGTGGACCGTAAGGAGTACAGGCCAATTAACCTGACTCTCCTCAACGACATACGGGTTAACGTCCTCATACAAATCCGTAGTGAAAAGTTCCTCAAGTGGCCGAAACCACTGAAGAACGCGGAGGGAGGAAATCTAGTTAAGTATTGCGATTTCGATCGATCTTTAGGGCACACCACAGAGGATTGTAAGACGCTCCAGTGGGAGATTAAGGAGCTCATCCAGAGGGGCCATCTCACCAGGTTCGTCAGAAACTTCTGGCAGCTCAGGCGGGGAAGGACCAGATCCATTCCAGCCACGGAATAGGGTCGTGGTTGGCATGGTCAACATGATCACGATCAGACCAGCCAAGACACAAGCGGATCACAAAGAACGGCAAGCTGGGTGGAAGAAGCAGACAACAGAAGAAGGTGTCATTAGCTTTAGTGATGGTGACAAAAATCATGTAACTTTCCCACACGCTGATCCTCTTGTTGTATGTGCACTCGTTTCGGATGGTATCATGGATTATCGACTCAAACGGATTTTCATTGATAATGGAAGCTCTAAGGATTTGTTTTATCTCGACGCTTTCTTTAAATTTGGATTAAAAAAGAACCAATTGAAACTTATCGAAGGGCCACTGTATGGCCTAGACAATGAGCCCGCGGTCGTCCAAGGAACGATACAGTTGGAGGTCATTCCAGGCACGTACCCCAGAACGGCGAGTCATTTACTCACTTTCTTGGTTGTCGACCTGCCATTTGTATACAACGCTATCCTAGGCAGGCCGTGCCTAGCAGTGTTCAGAGCCATCATTTCGATACCGCATTAAAAAATAAAGTTTCCAACGGCATGTGGTATTGACGAAGTACTGGGTGACCAAGTGACTCGGCGGACATGTTACATATCCCAAATTGCACCAAGCAGTAGTGGATGGCCTATAGGAGAGTTGGACCACCGGAACGAGACAACCTTGCAGGCGCAACCCAGCGAAGCAACAGACCTAGTACCACTAAATCCGGAGGACCCAAAGAGGTGTGTGCAGATTGAGGGCTCACTCGCCAGACCATTGCGCGACGAGTTGATAGCTTTCTTGGGACAGAACGCTGATGTCTTCGCATGGACACCCGCTGACATGCCTAGGATCCCGGCTGGAGTAATGATTCACAAATTGGGCATCAATTCTAACCGTAAGCCCATTTGACAAAAGCGGAAGAACCATTCAGTGGAGAAGCTCGTCGCCATCCGGGAAGAAATAAAGAAGCTTCTCGACCAGGCTTCATCAGAAAAGTCCAGTACCCGGATTTGCTCTCTAACGTCGTCCTGGTAAAGAAAAGCAACGAGAAATGATGTGCATCGATTTCACCGACGTTAACGAATCCTCTCCGAAAGACAGCTTCCCGTTACCCATGATCGACCTGTTGATAGACTCGACTTTTGGACATGAGCTATTGAGCTTCTTGCATGCATACTCGAGTTACAACTAGATCCGGATGAGCCTCGAGGACAAGGAGTACACTTCGTTTATGACCGACCAAGGCACCTATTGTTATTGGGTTACGCCTTTCGGTCTGAAGAACGCAGACGTCACCTATCAAAGGCTTGTGAACAAGATGTTCAAAAAGTAGATCAGTTACAATATGAAGATGTACGTCGACGACATGGTCGTCAAGAGTAAGACCACCAGCGGCCATATTCGCGATCTGGCTGAGTCCTTCAAGGTACTCTGCGCACATCAGACGAAGTTAAATCCTTCAAAATACGTCTTCGAAGTATCCTCAGGGAAGTTTCTGGATTTCATCGTTTCTCAACGAGGAATCGAAGCAAACCCAGATAAGATCAAAGCTCTCATGGACATGTCTCCGCCGCGGAGCGTCAAGGAAGTTAGAGGCTAACTGGACGACTGGCAGCCTTATCCCGCTTCTTGGCAAAGTCGGGGGACAAGTATCAGCC
This sequence comes from Nepenthes mirabilis, assembly GCA_025585075.1. Taxonomy (NCBI): domain Eukaryota; kingdom Viridiplantae; phylum Streptophyta; class Magnoliopsida; order Caryophyllales; family Nepenthaceae; genus Nepenthes; species Nepenthes mirabilis. Next base: position 15,771 of record JAODPA010056126.1, read on the forward strand.
TTTCTTTAAGGATAAAGGGGACTAAAGCGAACGGTTTCCAATGGATTGCAAAGTGCCAAGCAGTTTTAGATGAGTTGAAGCAGTACTTGGCTAATCCGCTGTGGCTGACGTCACCCAGGGACGGATAAGAGCTATACTTCTACTTGGCGGTGTCAGAAGTGGCTCTTAACTTTGTTCTTATTCGCCAAGACTCCGACTCTCAGCAACCGGTCTACTATATGAGCAAGATGTTGATCGGTGCAGAGACACGCTACCCGCATTGAGAAGCTGGCTTTAGCACTTGCCTTCTCAGCCCGTAAGCTGAGACCGTATTTCCAGGCTCATTGCGTTGTTGTCCTAACCAACCAACCACTGAAGGGAATCCTCAAGAAACCTGACGTTTCTAGATGGTTGGTTAAGTGGGCCATCGAGTTGGGAGAGTTCGATATCGAATTTCGGCCGATGCTGGCCATCAAGGGGCAAGCCTTGTCTGATCTCATTGTCGAGATTACGACCCTAATTGTCGATGAGCACCCCACGAGGACATGGGTCACCACCCAGAAGAGCCGGAATGGGTTCTCAATGTGGACGGTTTGTCTACGAGTTTAGGTAGCGGTGCTAGAGTGGTTCTAAGGACCTTAGATGGGTTTGAGGTGAAGTACCCCCTCAAACTCGACTTTTCGACCACTAATAATGTCACCGAGTACAAAGCTCTGTTGGCTGGATTACGGCTAGCCAAAGAGTGCTTAGCTAGGCGGTTAGCCGTCTACAGCGACTCGGAGCTAGTTGTTAACCAAGTCAACGAGAGTTTCGAGGCGTGCAACCTTCTTTTGGCCAAATACCTGGCCAAGGCGAAGGATACCATACGAAGATTTAACAAGTTGAACTTGGTCCACATCCTTAGAACTGAGAACTAGAAGGTTGACCAGCTTGTCAGGGCAGCGACGGCCAAAGAGCAGTACTTGAGAGACATGAGGGAGGTTTTGAGCACTCCCAGCATAGAGGAAGAGAAAACAATGTAAGTTTTCGACGCTGAGAACTGGATGACACCTTATTGGAGATATCTATCGAACGGAGCACTGTCAGAGAATGCGGACGAAGCCAGGCGGACTAAAAAGATGGTCGGCTGGTATATCATAGACAATGGATGGCTCTATCGCTGTGGCTACTCAACTCCGTACTTGCGGTGCCTTACTCTCGAGGAGGCTGACTATACTTTGAACGAAGTCCACCTTGGGATATGTGGATCAGACATTGGTGGCAAGAACCTAGCGTTCAAGCTTATGTGCCAAGGGTATTACTGACAAATGTTGAAGGACGCCCTAGAGTTTGTGAAAAAGTGTGAGAATTGCTAACTCCATGATAATCTTCACCACCAACTAGCTGCATAGTTGAGATCCCTCGAAGCTCGTTGGCTTTTTGCGCAATGGGGGCTTAATATTCTCAGTCTATTTCCTATCGCGATTGGGCAAAAGAAGTTCATCATCGCAGGCATTGCCAATTTCACCAAGTGGGAAGAGGCCGTTCCGCTGATCAAGATCACCGAGCATAATGCTTTAGAATTCTTCTTCCAGAGCATAGTGAGCAGATTTGGCATTCTCGAGGTCATCGTGACCGATAGCAGAACCCAATTCTCAGAAAAATGCATCACCAAGTATTGCACCAATCTCAACATCAAATTGGTCTATACTTCGATGGTATACCCCCAAGCAAACGGACAGGTAGAGGTCACCAACCATACGCGACTCCACAGTCTGAAGACCAAGTTGGAGGACGCAGGGGGCTCCTGGGTCGACGAGCTGCCCTCTGTCCTATGATCATATCAGACGACTCCAAAGGAACCAACTTGCAAGATACTTTTTAGTTTTTGCTACGGGATTAAAGCTATAATTCCGGTTGAGATCGTACTCCCAAGTCTAAAGGTCGAAACTTTCGACCCACTGGATAATTCCCAGAAATTCATGGAACACCTAGACTTACTGGAGGAAGCCCAGGACACTGCCAGGATGCGGATTGCAGCCCACCAGAAATAGTTGCCTGCTATTATAACAAGAAAGTGAAAGCGCTGCAATTCGAAGTTGGTAACTTGGTCTTGCGAAGTATAGAGGCTACGAGTAAGACCACCACCCGGAACAAACTTTCTCCTAATTGGAAAGGCCATTTTCTAGTCTCAGCCGTTGTGCGGAATAGAGTATATAAATTCCGAATCCAGAATGGCAAGTTGGTCCCACGGATGTGGAACGCAATCCACCTAAAGTGTTACTTCCAATGAGGACCCAGGTAAGTCATTTGTATGGTATAAGCATGTTTGTAACCTTATATTGTCATTAATAAAAGAAAAGTTTTTTTTCCACTTTCATTGTGTTGTATGCCTTTTCTCTCTTTTTCTTCCATATGAATGCTTGTTTGCAGGTTGTACAAAATAAACAACCTAGATTGCCTCTAAGTCGGGCGGATTTTTACCCGTTTGCAATTAAATCCTGATCATCTAGGCAGCCCGTAAGTGGTCGAATTAAACCCTAATCATCCAGGCGGCCTGTAAACGGTTGAATTAAACCTTGGTCATCAAGGCGGCCCATGAGTGGTCGAATTAAACTTTGGTCATTCAAGTAGCCCGTACGCGATCTAACTCTAAATCTTAAGGGTTTAAACGGCACATGTGACGACCTCCTCCAACAGGAGTTAACGCTGTCAGTCTATGACGGTCAACATCCTAGGAGCAAGTGCTCCATCCAAAGTCGGCCGTCCAAGATCAAACGTGGGCAGTGTCACTCAAGCCTTAACTTACGATCGGCTTGATATGACTTTAGGATTCACCCTGATGTCTCTTTAAGGATTTAAGTTTGTTTGAGAGCATGGCAAATGTCTCCAGTATTGCGGGATGGACGGCCAACTTGCACAAGTTGCACCAAGTAGGCCGGCTAATACAAATGGCAAATAACTAAAGGAACAGCTATTGAAAGGGAAGTTATTGAACGCAATATGTTGGTAAAATAACTGTTTTATTAATAACAAAATTATTCTTACAAATTATATCAAAAGGCAAAAAATGAGAGGCATAAAATCTAAGGAGCAGAGCTTCTTAGAGAAGGTGGGAGGGGCCCTCGCGCACTTTGGGACTGATCCACAAGGCTCTCATGTCGCCGGGCAGTACAGTTCACAGGGTCAATAACACCAACGGGAAAATCAAGATCCACTAGATAGACAATGCGGCGACTGATGTTGATGCCTTCCCATAACTGTGCCCACAGCGCCTGAGAGACCTCATGAGGGCGTATGCAAGTGGACGGTTCGTTCTCTAATGAGGCTATCTTTCTCAGGAGCTCGTCGGTATACCCTGCAGTCCTAGCAGCCTCCTCTTCTAGTCTCGCATTTCTTACTCTCAGCTCAAACAATTCCGACTAGAGAGCGGTCTTCTCCTTCTGGTGCTGGGCCCTCAATAGGTTCACCTCCTCAAACTAGGCAATCTCCTTCTCCTGATCTTGGATCATCAGGTCCCGTTGACGCAGTGCCTTGCCCACGGTGCCCGTAACTTTTGCCTCCTGCCAGAAATTAAAGGAGTTAAACCACAACGAAAAAGGAAGAAGAGAAGGGAATCTTCGAAAAGTTACCAGTTAGACTTTTCGTTGCCTCCTCTCTGGCTTGCTTTATGACCTTGGAGCTGATGGCAGAGGACTTGGAGCGGCAGCCACCTCAACACGCTCTGCTGGAGTCTCAGCAGCAATCTCTTCCTCTAACTTAACACTGAGGTCAGCTGCCTCAAAAAGCTCTCCGGCGGTTGGCTCACCAGGCACAAAAGGCTCTCCAGCGGTTGGCTCATCAGGCACAAGAAGCGGCTCTCTAGCGTCTTGCTTAACGGGCGTAGGAAGCGGCTTTCTAGCTTCTTGCTCATCAAGCGTAGGAAGCGGCTCCAAGGCTAACTCCTCCTGCTCAGCTTGTGGGGTTATCAGCCGGCTTCTTCCTGGCGGTTGCAGGCGGCTGCTCGGTCGACACGGCTTGCACCGCTAAACCCATCGGTTGCGGTAGCGCAATGACCACGCCACTTGCGGCGGCACACATCATGGCCTCGTACTCCTTCACAACCACCTCTACTCTAGATCATTCTCTGACTCCAGCAAGTCATCCGGCTACTATGTAATCCAGCTTTGTGGAGGATGAGAAAGAAGAAGGCACTAACGTCGCAACCCTATTTCGCCTTGGACTGCTGGGAGCATTGTCGGTAGAAGGTGCGCCGACTGCATCGATGAAAATGGCACCAACCTTTCTCTTGCGCCGTGAGGCATCCGGCGGCGGTCTAACCTTCTGGACCGTAGAAGGAGGCCCTCAATGAGCTTTCTTGACTTCCCCTCTGAAAATCAGATGATCCCTCCTGAACTCGTCAGGGTATTTCCTCACCAGCGCCAGCAGTGGCTACACGGCCTCCACCTCATCACTCTTAGGCATCCCGGTGAAAATCATGGGGACCTTGCCTGTCACGAACCCGAACACAAGCAGATCAAATAAATAATTATCATACTTTAAATATTATATCCTCAAAATTTTCAAATTCGGGTGTGACTTCAACATATAAAGTCCATGTTTTTTTCCACACAGGACCTTAACAGATAATATAATTGTGATCTGCTTTACCAACTGTCGTAAGGGAATATCCAAATAACAACTCGTCCAATAATTTCATAATATACAAAGTCATGATCTACCTTTGACTAACTCCATCAACACATAACATTCCACACCAAAATTTATTTGTACCCAATACATAATAAATGATATCAAAATTCAATGATATGACACTCACCAGAGGTGTACAGAATTACACTGAAACTCCTCGTGCTACTGCGATGAAGCCAAACCTCTAATTTGAAGGGACAAAACAGAAGAATGAGCATAATGCTCAGCAAGTATCATAATAAACAAATGAGTCCAAAATTCAGAGGGAATGTCAAATGGATGAAAATCAATCAAATTTTTGAATAAATCCAAATCACCGATAAAATAAATTCAACCGAAATCCAAGATCCAAATTTCAAAATTCAATGGTAGTCTCGTACTCAAATCAATTATCCAAGTCCAAACAAATGTCCAATTTTCAAAAATAGTCCTCTTCGGGACATATATATATAAATGGTAAGTATCTGTAAACCCCCTCTTTGATTTGATTTAATATCTAAAATATTTTAGATACTGTTTAGAATTTTTATTAATATAAATGTAATTTTATTTGCCCAATTTGTTTAATCTAGACATGCATGGCTAGTTTATTGGCTAATTTGAATGTTTCTAGATTGGGTTTTATGATTTTGGAGGGTTTAATATTTTTCTGAAAGTCCGAATAATTTATTGAATACTGTATATTTTTATATTAGTATATTTGTATGAAAATGAGCATGAAACTTTGCATAGGCCATACAGTCACATGCACGTGCCGGCTAGTGATCACTAGATTTGGATTTGGAGTATTTGATATTCTGGCCAACTCTCGACGAGAAGATATTTTATTATTTGAAAATTCCTTTCCGTTGGCAGGAGAAGTTTGGAATAGTGACTATTCCCATTTGGATAATCTGATTTGACCTTAGAATATATCCAGACGTCCTAATATATCTGACAAGTTTGAGAATTGTACCCAAAGTCGCGAGTAGCAAATAATAGTGAGCAACCTTATTCATGAGTACAGAGTACATGGGTAGCCAAACATGCTAGTTTAATTTGCATTTGATTTTATCTAAAGTTATCGGGATTATATATAACCCTTCCTCAAGTTAGTCTTTAAATAATTGGAACTCAAATTTGATACATGATTTGTATCTCTACATTTATTTGCATTGGACTTTGATTTGAATTTGGATTTTAGACTTGGATTTAAAATTCGTCGATTTTGTCCTTTGTTGGGCTTTGATATGTTTCATACAAATACTTTTGGGTTATATATTTTGATCCGAACCTTTGAACTATCTGTTGCGACACTGTTAAGTTTTTGTACACGCTATTGGATCATCCGGTTATCGGATTTTGTCCCAGATCACAAGCTGATCGTGCCTTGGATTTAGACTCGGACTCGGACTTGGATTGGACTTTGGAATCGGCTAATTGCCTATTGGAATCGGTTCGGAACACTTCTGTTTTGCTTATATATATATATATCTATATATATATATATGTCCCGATGAGGATTGTTTTCTAATTTGGATATTTGTTTTGGATTTGGATATTTGATTTTAGTATAAGATGACAATTGGATTTTGAATCTTAGATTTTTATTGAATTCATTTTATCAGCGATATAGATTTATTCTATCATTTGAACGGATTTTTATCATTTGACATTCTCTCTAATTTATTGGATTCCTTTCGTTTAAACTGTTTTATCCCTTCAAAGTTGAAGAGTTGGATACATTGCAGGAGTATAGTCGTGATCTGTCAGCCATTCGTCCAATTTGGTGAGTTTTGGTTTTAATATGGCATAAATTGGTAGTTGATGTGATCAGGTTATGCAATTAGCTAGATATAGGCCCATTGTTATATTTCGGGGACAATTCGGATGTTATGTTTGATTATGATTTTGGTTAAATTATTTCCTCATTTACGATGATTGTAGAGCAAGTCGTATTTATTTTATCCGGACGATTGTCTGATGAGATCCTGCGTGGATTTAATTTTGTTATTTGTATATTTTGGTTGGTCACATTTGGATTTTGGGACTTAACATTATTTGTTGAATTTATTTGAGATTTTAAATTTTATGAATTATGATTAATTATTTAAATTGATTTGTTTGGTCCGGATTTGTAACAAAAGCAGGCCCTGTCGTGCTTGCTGGGTATAATGGGGACGATCTCACGTGGAATGTTAAACTCTACGTATAGTTTCCTCACCTCACTAGGAGTGATCCCAGAGGCAATCTCGACAATGGATGGAGTTATGGAAACAAAGGAAAGAAGAGTAACAGAGAATTAGAAAATTTTCAGTGTGGAAAAGTTGAACGGACGGACTATTTTTTGTAAAGGCACGCAATTGTTGGCAAGGCAATGCCTCGAAAGAGCACGCCCATTATGGTGGACACGTGTCGTAGCCGAAAAGGGCGCAGTAGAATTAGATCTCCTGCAGAATTAATTATCGGAATCGCAAATTCACCGCGTGTTGACATGTGGCAGACTTTTCGTTTGACTGTCCGGCGTCATGATGGCGCGTCATTTTAATTCCCACAAATTCTCCGGATTTTGGCCAGAGTGGTCAATGAATCCGATCAACACTATTTTCCTCGCAAGCTCTCCGGATTTTGGCCAAAACAGTCAACGATCCGGTCAACGCTGCTCTTCACGCTCAGTTCTTCGGATTTTGGCCAGAACGGTCAACGATCCGGTCAACGATCCTCTTCATGCTCAACTCTCCGGATTCTAACTAGAACGATCAACGAATCCGATCAATGCTGCTCTTCACGCTCAGTTCTCTAGATTTTAGCCAGAATGGTCAACGATCCAGTCAACGTTGCTCTTAACGCTCAGTTTTTCGGATTCTGGCGAGAACGGTCAATGTTCCGGTCAATGCTGTTGTACCTACTGAGTCCCCTAGATTCTTACCAAAACGGTCAATGAATCCGTTAACGTTTCTTCCAGTTCAGTTCTTCGCATCTTATTGTTACGATCAACAGCCACAAGCGACACGATCAGCAGACCAAATACCATTGCTAGTTTCGAGCTGTCTCGAGCAAGTTGCCCAACCAGAATCGTCCCATCATGAACATGCTAGAGGCTGGAGTCTTAAACCACCAGTATGGGTGGCTAGTGATGGGGACACCAATAACGGGATGGCCCATGAATGAGGAAACGGCCCAAATCTACAATGGCCCAATTCTACCTAGACGGTAAACACTTCCATTGACCAGATTAAGAGCAAGTGGACCGGCGGAGACCTATGAACAATACGGCCATTAAAGCCAAGAACGGTCAACGCTTCCGTAGACCGAAGAGGTGGCCAGTAGACCGGCTAGGGCCCAAGATGCGCACAGCCCAAGCAATAATTGGCTCACGTGTTCATCTCAGAGTCACAACGGTTATCTGCCCTAATTTCCCGCATCTCTAAGAAGGCAAACTTCACTATAACGGTCATCTCCAAAATCAGTACACATTTCAGGAGGAAGACGCCAGAATCTGTGCGTTGTTTGTTGGAAACCCTAGCAGTTACAAAATACAGAAAGAATTAGATTATTTTCTTGGACCGTTACAGCCGGAAAAGCGCTTACGCCTGCTCCAAGAAAGGCAACAATCCTTAGCAGAGTACAGGCATCCAACCCTTCTACGTAAGGAAGGCAGCTATGGCTATAGCTATAAAATGCTATGAAAGCTCCCTTCAGAGGCATGCTCTCAAACACGCACTAAAGTATCCGCAAAAAGCTTTCAGGCATTCTCAAGCTCTCGGAAGTTCTTAATCCCAATCGAGCCCTCTAGTGCTTACTCTCTCAGCTTCCAGTTCCCAACAAATTTTGGGCTGAGAAGTTCTGCTCCTCACGAGCAACCACCTAAGTCACTCCTCCCACAAGTGCATACCTACCTACACAAAACACTCATCAACATTCATATTGTATCTGCTGCATCCACCTTCTTATTTTGGAAGGCCAATTACTGATTTTAGTGTCGAAATGTTTTTGACGGGACTAAATCCCGCCGTCACCTGACCTTTTACTTGAAGTTGTGGTATGCAGGTTCCAAAACTAAGCAAACGGAGATTAGAATCCGACAGATAGTTTGACCTGAATTTGTTCAAGTTTGGATCCATGACGTTTAAGAAATATATTATTCTGGGCAGAAATTCCATGCCCATAGAAAGGACTTCTAAAAAAAGAGAGATTTGTGTCATCTCTTTCAATTTTGATGGAAATGAAGTTTTTTTCCCATGTGCTTTATCATATTTGTCATCTCATGCACAATGCTTTGAACAGGATTGATTGAGCAAATAAACAAAATGGGAAACATGCATAAGGCATGATGTTTTTATTTTTTTTGCGCCTTTTGCCTCGTCCAAAGGTGTACCCTTAGGTACCCAGGTCAGCACCTATTGCAGGTCCTGTAGCATGATGGTGTTTTAAAGGCTTGACGACTGTGTGAGGCTTGTACCTAGGTGCATCTAAGAAACACTAAACTTTGAGACAATGTGCACTCAGTTCTTTCCATAAATTTGCAGATGTAGATCAAATGGAATCATATGCTTATATCTGTTTCCTGTGCTATTTCTCTCTACACTACAGTTCCAAACACCTTTAGTTCTCAACTTTGGCATCCTTCTGTATCTTCCTCTCTTAATCATTAAAAAAAATTGAAAGAGATTGCCATGCTCAGCTGACCCAACATTTGGAATTTCACTTCAGAGATTTCTATTGCCTTAGGGTTTGGTAGCTTTTGATTTGCTGCATCGACATAGTCAACTGGGTGATTTGGTGACCGTAAAGGGTGGCCTAGTGCACAATACTCCTATATTGTAGGGTCTAGAGAGAATCAAATATATGCAATTTTATCTGCGATCTAGAAGATGTTTCTGCAGTTTAAAACCGGACCTTGAATTAACTTATTATAGACGTTTCACCTATTACACTCAATCTGAGGCTCTTTTCTGTAGTGATGAAATCTTGTTTAATATTAGCATTGGATAGTTTTTCCTCCTTGAAAGAGCATCATCAGTCTCCCTCATCTTGACTCCACCATGGCCTTACTAGGAATTTGTTCTGGCCAGAAAATGAAAGATATCATCAAGCATGGCAATCTTGTCGAATGCGGTACGAAATCCAATATACATTCATGTAGTGATGTACTTGTGGAATTTATAACATGTTGCATCACTAACTAATGCATGAGCTTCATGGTGTTGCTGAACTGTATTGAACATAAATTTACCTTTTCAAACAAACACTTCTGATTTTCACTGTGGGAACACATATACTGTTGCAGGCATTTGCTTGTCTAATCTGTTATATGCTGTTGTGAGAGGTGCGGTATCAGCCTGTTGTTTCAAATACTCACTTTCAGCAGTTCCTGTTCTTGATGTGAAATCATTTGATGGAATGCAGACAGCTGTTTCAAGGGTGCTCCATCATCTTCCGGAAGCAGTTTTCCTTGGGAATCAGGGCTTACCACTGAGGTGTGTTTGCACTTGAGCACAAGTTGATTGTTCATTTGGGTTTTCCTTTTCATTTCTGGCGATTAATCTTAAGCTTGGCAATCTGTTTTTTAACAGGATTGTGCTTTTGTCATTTGAGCTGTCCTCTCATTATATTATACATTTACCTACCCATCCAAATCAATATGTGTTTTCCTTAATAAGTTTTGGCTGTCAATAGTAAAATGCCCTTTCAATATATGTTTACATCAACATCAGAGTTAATTGATATGGGTAGATCATGATTATCCATGACCAGCATGCTAGGATGGTTTTTTATGTTTTCAAATTTGTGCCTGTGAAATTTGTTTGTGTGGATACAACCATAACATCAATTCATGATTGTAAAAGTCTCTGTAAATAGAAATCCATGATGAAAAGTGGACGACGTTGAGACTGTATACCTTGTATCCGTGCTGAGTCCTTGAGAATTTGTTCTTGACACCCTTGTTTCAATTATTGAAACTTGCAAGAGATGACTTTTTGAGTGTTGGCTTTGCACTACTATGCTATCCATTTTCCTCTTAGAAAAAAGAGAATAAAATATAAATTTCGAAGCTCATGTTATGCTTTTCATGTCTTGAATTTTCTTTTTACTTAGATTTTTTGACATTATATGCCATTTCCAGGTTGCTAGCATGGTATCTTGACCCTTTAATTCTAAAGCGTGATGTTTTAAAGATTATGCAAGATGCGAAGGAAAGACCTTTCCTTCATTTGAGTGAGGAATTTCGCCAAAGAATGGACTGGTGCTGTATAATGAAATGCTTGGTGCTTTCTCCCATTATGTTTATTGAGACTACAACGTTATTGCACAATTGGTTTCTGTCTACGTAAGTTTGTAGTTCTTGTTTCCTTAAGGCTATATCTCATCTTTACCATATTTCTCCTATATGGTAGTTTGAACTGAGTTATATATAATCTGAGGACTCAGCACATGTTTTCTGCTTAAAATTATGAATTACAAAAGCAATCCTTCACTGATGCACAGCGTGTGATGGTTTGGCATGCTTATTCGTAATTAGATGGGCTTGATAAAGTCCTACAACATGATGGCTTGGTATCAAGCAACTTACACTTCCATTGCATTTGACAACGGTTTTCAAGAGTATTACTATTGCAAGTTAGCCATGAATTATATATATTGCAAGATAGCCAACCAATTCGCTTCCAGTTCATATTTATCAGTAAAAGTGATTCCGATGCTTTATTTTGAATCTTTTTCATTTATGAATCTCATTGTTCTTATTGCCCTGGCGTCATTATTATCCTCCAGAAACAAATGTGGATGCATTCTCAAAGAAACAAATAGTTTAATTCCTATTAGACTAAAGAATTAGGAAAGAAGATTGACCCAAGGTTATTGGTGCATGGGGTTCTGGTTCAAGACTCTTTTGTAGAAAACTACCCTAAAATCAGATTACACCTTTGCTTCTTGCATATAGGACCTTGAATTTTAACTCTGAAGCATCAAAGACTTGGCAACCTCTTTTTCTATCTTGCTTTGGAGATCCACTAGTATGTTCACCCTTTTTTAAGTCGCAGGCCAATGAATGACTCCTGCAAGTTTAGTGTATTGGACTGCAATCTTATTGGAAAGATCTTTTAAAAAAAATGTGTGTCTTATGGGTTGCTTTGTCTTCAGCTTAGGATATTGGAGCCTGATTTATCTGTAAGTTAACAGATCTTTCAGAAGGCAAATGTAGTTCTCAGTGATTACATCTTCACTTGGGAAACTTTTAAATAATGGTGCACATTAAGAGACCTCTTGCTATATTTTGTAGGTCACAAAAACTTAGATCTGATTTTTATCATTTTAACTTTTGCATGTAATTAATTCTGAATTGGCTTTTACTGTTCCATGATTTTTGATCCATTTCTTAAGATATTAGGGTTGGCCTCATACAACAGGGGATTGGCTTCTGTGCTGCAACTTCGGATTCAGTTGGTCTCAGCTGTTCTTGATGTACTTTCTAGACCAACTTGGTGGGGCATATCCATGGATGTGGGTTCAAAGCTGCCGTTTTTACATACATATATTCCTTATAATTTCCATTTATTGAGAATTTTGGCTGGACCTCTGTCATGTGAAGGATTTAGCCAGATGATTGACCTTACAGGCAAACCAGTAACTCTCAGCAAAAGACATTTGGATGCAGTCTTGAAGCAAGCTGCACTGGAGGTGGCAGCAATTGATCACAAATCTATGTGGTAATCTTAACCTAAACAGAAACAATTTTGCATTTGCACTGAACAAACCTCCCCTCCCCAAAAGGGGACGGGAGGAAAAGAAAAAAGGCCATTTGCTATATCACATGCATGAAAATATTGGTATTGGTTGCAGCCATATTAGTATACGTTATTGCATTAGACTTGTAGGACATAAATGTTTTTTGGCAAATTAGAATGTGGGGGCAAATATCAACGAACATATCGGAAAATATCGGGTGTATCGATTGATACATCGCGAAATGTCGGAAAATATTAGTATTGGGGGAAATGTCGGTATACATATCTATCGATATTTTGCATATTGACCAATATTTTATTTTATGCTATGACTTGATCAAATCGCTAAAGAGATCTCTGTGCATTTTTGTGTTTCAGGGCTATGGCTATTGCGTTTCCACATTGGTTCCTTTTGGCCACTGCTTTACTTTTCCCTAATAAAACTTGTCATGATCATGATCACCCACAATGCACGTTGTGGACAGCTAGAACTGAACAATCACCTCATGTTGGATCATTTCCATCTGCTGCGGAAGCAGCAGCAAGGTATATTGCGTGGATTTTGTGTCCAAAAAACAGGACTCGCCGGGATATAGTTGTTGATTGTTTGACCAAAATCTCTGGTTCATGGACTGAGCAATTCAGCTTCGACAATCTTAACAAAGATGCAGAAGGTTACAGAAAGAAACTAAAGAGGCCAAAAGTCTACGAAAGAGAGAAAAGTGCCCTTCTAAAAGAGTATGATTGCCAAAAACTTGGACTCTGGCTTGAAGAATTCGAAGACATTTTTGCTAAGTCTAGCAGTTTTTGCTTTCAGAAAAGTGTTTTATTCAGAAGGATTACCTTAGGCATTCTATGTGGGTGCCCAAATCATTTAAATGAAGATGGGTGTGAGCTACTTTTGAAGTACGCTGCAACTGGTAAGATAATATTAGCAAGGGAATGTCCATCTGCAGGTCAGAAATTCAGGAACTCTGAAGAGAGTGATAGGGATGAAGCTGTTGCCGGAGCTCGAGTGGTGTTCAGTTTAACTGATGAGGTTGAGATTATGTCGGACTCGTTGTTCGACACCGACAAGCATGCTCGAGATTTTGTTTGCCTGGTGAAAGGCAGGTCAAGCAAATACCTTCTTAAGTGCATAAAGATAATACTATGCCACGCTAAACGTGATCGAGAGGGTGAAATTCGAATGCTAACAGATCTCCGAAGTAGATTATTGCGGTGGAAACACCAGGTAACAGATTCATTCATGCATAGCAAGGATCTGAATGACATGATTGCTGCACTGAACTAAAAACTATATCTTCCTTGCAAGGAGCTGCTTTAGTTTTCCTTCTGAGTGCTTGGAAATTTTGAAATTTAACTAGTTGCATATGTGAGTGAACGAAAGAAGGAAGGTTTCATTGTGATTTGAGTGGTGTTTTGGAGATACATTTTAACCACCATTGAGAAACCTTTGACAACATGACGTCTCATTCACAATTCACGCTAATAGACCCATAAAAAAACAAATGGATGGATGGATGCCAATCACTCTTAGTGTCCCAAGAGTAACATTTCTGTCAGTTAGATGCTTATGTATTAGAAGAAAATGCTATTATGTACATGTCAATATGGAAATCAATTGGGCAAAATTCTCATCCTCATTTTCTTTTTTTTTTCTTCATTTTTTTTTTTTGGCTGGGGTTTGCCTTGTGGCGTTTTATTACCTTTAATAAAAGAAATGGAATTATTTATGATGCCATTCACTGGTATGTCTCATTTCCCTGAAGCCATTTTGGATGATCTGTTACCATTGTCATTGAGATAAAAATCTCAGAATTAAAATAAAAATATATATATAGCAACCTTGATTTATTACTTTGAGTTCCCATTATTACATGGAGATATTAGTAACCAATGCAGATAGTATTTTTCTTTTTAACATATCAGACTGTAAAGAGCATAGCGATAAAATGGTTTGCTCTTCCCAGATTTACTTGTAAAACTGAAGGCTTTTCAATTGAAGATTATTTATTGTACACTATCTTCTTTGTGATCTTCACGATATATATTCGGCCTTCGGCCGATTTTATTCTCTGTAGAAGTTGCTGTGTATATATGAGTGATGTGAGTTCTCTACTCAAACCGTTCTCTTGACCAAAGAAATCTCACTTGGATCACCGCCCCATTCTTCAAAAATGACCAAAAGATTGCCACTCGGTTGCAGCCATGAGCGCGGAACATGGTACCTGAATTGAAAACATAACACCATCCCCATAAACATTGATCTGCAGATGGTCAGAAAGCCAGTAAACCAGTAAAGAATCCTCACCATCTTTGAGAGGCCTGTCCGCAGTTGCTTAGGCATTTATTCTCATTGAAAAATCCTGCATAGTCGCACTGCCCACAACTCCCGCTCGCTTTGTATGCAGGCCAGTGACGACCGATGCTCTGCCCATTAACCCATACTTGCCCTTTCCCCATGCTATTCATGTCTAAGGCCAACGGATCATTTCCTGCTGGTGAATTGAAACTTGTCTGCCATTACAGGGGACAAAGTTAGCTTTGTTTGGTGAGAGAAGAGAAATCTTGAGAAATCGGGTTTTCGATGTGAAATCCTCACCTTATACCATGTGAGCGGCTGCCGTTGAACTGTTAAAGATCCTTCCATCCATTCGACAGAAGAGCTGCCACTGACGGTATGTAGACCTAAGTTTTCGCCTTTCATTCCAACCTGCTTGATAGAAAGCAAAAACGATGGTGGCAATGAGATTCAAAGAAGGAATTCTATGATTCTTGATCATGAATTTTTTTTTTTTGCAGATTAGTGTGAACCTTGTAAGACCATTTCTGCCATGTCAAGTCTCTTGTGCCCTCATTGAGACCCTTTAGGGTGACTGGCCCGAGAACCCCTTGGTTCCATGTCTCGAAATGCGTGCCGACATTCTGAATCAGTAGGAAAACTTTTATATATTCTGCAATATTTTCTAGCAACAAAGTATGGGAAATTTGAAAACTAACCGCTAGTCCCACAGCGACGCTTAGCAGAGAAATCTTGTTGATGCCAGGCCCGAGTCTCACATTCTCGCTGAACGTCAACTTCGGATTCGCTAAGGAGCCGTAAACGGTTCCTATAATGGTCCACATAGCAGGGGCGGAAACATCAAAAACAATAACTCTCCCCTAAAATACAGGATGCTGCGTGGTGTTGAGAAATTCTATCTACCTGCTTGCTGACCATTGATGAAAACATGCAAAGCATGCCCTGCTGACATTACTGTCAGAACCGGGTATTCTCCGTTCTTCAAAAACCCTTCGTTAGCCCCAATAGTTACACTGAAATCCACAAGTTACAAGGAAATTCATCTGTAAGACAGGTTCCGAACAGCTACATGTGTCGGTATTTAGTACAATGTACATTGAAAAAAGGTATAGTTTCGATCGAGAGTTACGTACTCTGTCATATACCACAAATAATCAGAGGTATCTCTAGTCACATTTAACTGCTCATACAACCCGGTTGCCGAGAACGAAGTATCGTAGTCGGCTGATGGTGTTTCATCCACATATGATTGCCATGAGAAACTACTAACTGGAGTCATCTTCGCATGAAAGCTTTGGGAAATAACCTACACAAACAAAGGGTAGAAATATGAAGAGAAGTTCTCCTCGGCTGCTATATATATGTAAGTTGAAGGGTAGAAGGATTTACCCTTGCAGTATTGAAGACTTCTTTCTTGCAATCAGCAAGGACGCTGATCGACCAACGAGGCAAGTCATACTGCATGCCTCCGAAGGCGACTTTCACCGACCATTTGGTGTCATAGTTTGCAAGGAAAGCAGCACAGGCCCCCGAGCTTGAGCTGAAGACATGAGCCTGAAAAAAATGGTGGACGTGTTCTGAGTATATAGTCAATTACTGAAGAACTCAGTGAAGACACTCATATGGGGAAGACAAAAAAGGTCGAAAATTAACCTCTTGATTGCTTCCTAGCTTGGTCACCGTTGGATCTGCCGAGACCAAAGCCGGTTCACACATCCTTATGGCATTGTGCAGGTACTTCAAATGGGTATATTTTGGCTCTCTTAGTAATCCTGAAAAAACGGATAAAATTATAAAAATTTTCAATTTATATTAATTTATTGAGAAATTAATGAATTTATTTTAACGAACCGTATTCGTCAATGGGAGCATCATAATCATAGCTTGTAGCAACAAAGCGACCAGAAGTTGTTCCAAAATTAGTTCCTCCGTGGTACTGCAAAGGAAAAAGAAAGTTAGAACTCCACAGATCATGATGAACAAGAAGATGAATAATTAGGCCGAATAATATAGTTGCCGGAGTCTTATGTTACCATATAGTAGTTGACAAATGAGCCGCCGTTCTGTATGAATCTCAAAACCGAAAACGCTACATCCTCAGCGGGTCTATAAGGAACTGCACCACCAAATTTGGTGTACCTACAGAGAAAGGAGACAGCCAAATAAAAGGGTTTAAATTTGCTTGAAAAGCTCAGCATAAATGATGGTGTTTATTTGTGGGGCAGAAATGAGGATGGCTTACCAACCGGTCCAGTTTTCTGTCCACATCTTGGGTTTGTAATTCTTGTTTGGGGTGAAATCCTCACAGTAAAAACCATTGCAAGTGTTTATCTGTCACGATCAGGTGATGTTTTTGGATCAATGAATTATTTTTCCTCTTTTTTTTTTTTTTTTTTAAAAAAAGGTATTTCTTTTTCCCTCTTTCCTTCGAAAATTTAGCCTAAAAGATTCAGAAAATGGTTGAGAAAAATAGGAAAGTGACGTACAACAGGATCTGGGGCATCATCCTGTTTGCACATAACCCATGGAACTCCAGTATTCAATCCAACGGCCATCTGCGCTGCCCATTTGGTGTAAGCCTTCCCGGGGGCACCGATTTCCCACTCAACTGGTCCAAACTCATTCTCTATCTGCCAATTATTATCACAATTCATTAGTAAATAAACAATTATAGTGGTTGTATTTGAATAATGATTGAAGGAATCTCTAGAAAATCAACTCGGCTGATTATATAATATTCACCTGCGACATTATAATTGGACCTCCTTGAGATTGAAACAGCCTTTCTGACTTCATCATGTTGACAATCTTCCCTGTGAATCCTTGCATTTTCTCCTGCATTAGTTAGGCAAATATATAACAAAAAAGAAATGGAGTAGGAAGCTTCAGAGATTTGGATTAATTATTGGATGGGTAAGCTTAGGATGAAAGGGAAGAAACAAATGATGATGCAAACGTTGAGCAAAATGATCATCTTCTGATTATATGCATAAGCACGTATTTCTCAGAATGGTGTGGGAGATTGAACGATGAGTTGACAAACCTTGAAGGGTCCGTTGTCAGTTCTGAATTCAATTTCTGGTATGTACTTGAGCCAGACGGGAAACCCCCTGAATGTGAAAGGTGGGAAAAAAAAGAAAGAGAAAAGCGGTGGTTGAGTGAAGGATAATTAATTGACGGCACTTTTTCTTTGCCTATAGTTGTGTATTATTTATTGATTGATTTAACAATGTTTGAATTAGCGTTACCCGAAGTTCCATTCTGCACAAACGTAGGGGCCAATCCTGAGATGAACGAGGAGGCCGGCTTGTTGTACCAGCTTGATGAACTTGACCAAATCATACCTCCCCTCGAAATAATACTGCAAAATAAACGTTTTCCGTGAAAATTATCGAGTCGAACAGAGATCATGAAACCCACAAATGAAAAATAATAATAATAAAAGAAAACCAGCTGTAGCTGAAATCGCTCTCGAAAGAGCTGGGAGTGGTCCCATGGGTGTTTCCGCTATTCGCATTGATGTGTAATTTAGGAGATTCCTTCTTGCTCTGGCAACAGAACTGACAGCGGAACAAAAAAAGAAGAGCAAGTAAGAGAAGAACAGATTGAATTTGCAGCACCTGTCCCGGAGAAGGCTCATGGCCATTCCAGAAAACGTAAGTCTGAATAACATCCAAGCCTCCATTTTTAGCCTTCTGAATAAGATCAGGCCACATCTGCAAGGATCCAGACATTTCCCAAAGAAAGCATTCTATGTAAGAAAAACAGAGCTCAAAAGGTACAACTGGAAGGAAAGCATTTCCAGAAACAGGGGATGAAAATAAAATAAAATTGCAAAACGGGAGAGAAACCCATGACCCGAATTGCAAAGAAGGTACCTCAGGGGTGCTTCTTGGGTAATGAATGGAGCCAGAGAGAAGGATTCTTCTCTGCCCATTGATAATTATCGCCTTGCGGTCATATGAAACAGAGGCTGTGACAGATGAAACTAACGAACACAAAAACAACAACGTCAAAATGTTGGCTCTCAACATTTTCCATATCGAACCCATTCAGCTCTTTGGCCCTTCAAATCAACGGACTTTCTTGTTCCTTTTTCTGTCTGTTTATTCCGAGCAAATTTACTCTGAAACAGAGAGGGAGCAACGAGAAGGATTGCAGAAATGAGGAATCACAGAGACGGTATTGGGTTAGTTAGGCCATGGAAGGAGGCCGAATGGGAAGCTGAGATTTAAATATAAGTTACTGGGGCCCTCTTTGATGCGCTTTCACCCTCTCTGACACGAAAACTTTGGATCATCTCCGAAATCCGATCCATTGATCAGTACTTCTTGGAAACAGTCTATGATTTGGAATTGAATATGAATCAGTCGTTGAACTGCTGAGTCATAAGGTCGTGTTTGGGATTTCAAAATGATGAATGTTTAATTGCCATTCATCCTTGCCAAGTATGTATCAAAACTAATGAGAGATTTCTTAGGTGTAATATGAAAAATATGATATTAAATATGTGTCGCATC
>JAODPA010056137.1:0-11357 GCA_025585075.1 Nepenthes mirabilis
AGAGATGCGGCATCTTGATCTCATTAAGTTGCTAAGTTATTTGTGTAGAGGTTAGTATTCGTCTGTATCCTGTTTGGCTCTTTTCTTTATGAAACGGAGTCGTCGGTGCTACAAGTGCGAGGGAAAACATTGAGGATGGCCTAGAACATGTTTTGTTTGGGTGGAATGATTATTACTAGAGAAATTAGAATTACTGACTTCATGTGAAGTATTTGGTTTATTTATTACCAGACAAGTAAAAATATTAATTACCAGTTTCAAATGCTTTCACCTTCATTCCTACCTAGCTGCTACAGCCTTCCTTGGTCACCAGCATCCGCTGCGTCGGCCCAGCTCTAGCTCCCACTGCTAGCACTGGCTGATTGCCACATCAGTCCTCTGTCTTTCCTTCAACCACTGCAGTTGTATTCCGAGATAGTCTTTTTGTAAGATAGAATAATGTAGGAAGAATGATTATTTGAGCAAAGTATATGTTATTTATCCAAGCCATTTACAACCCTCCTACAACTGTGGTCTTTCTGGTTTCCGGAGCCATTCTCAAAGGGCGAAGCTTCTGACGTGTGGTTACGATCTATGGTTTCAGGGTGTGGTGATCGCCGGTGATTGACACTGCAGACACGTTCTCTGTACGCGCCACCATTGCTGAGTTCATTGCAAAGGTTCCTTGGTTGGACAGCGATGCATCAGTCGTCACACTTTGTGACATTCTTTTCAGTAGTTGATCAACCAAAACCATAGTTCGTGGGAGCCTCAAAGGATCTCTGCTTTTCCATAGTTGAGTTGCCTATCAAAGATTACTGTGATTCATTTAGCTCTGTTTTGTTGATGACCGATTTATTTAACGTGTTTCACTCTGAAATGGGATCGAAGGAGCGACATCTCTACCTCTCTATTTTTCACATTGACCTTTCAAATGGTTCAAATGGTTAACCTTTCATTAGGTAAAATCAACTTCAAATCCGTCAATTTGAGAATTTGCGGTTATGATTAACCAATAAAAGGATTTTATATTTATAAAAGAACCAAAGCTTAGACGAGGTTCTAAACTTAATAAGAAAAGCCTGAACATTTCAAAAATCAGCCCAACTTCATTCATTATGTTCTTACAATAAAAGTAATTTCACCCATTGGAAAATCAATATTTCCTACAAAATACCATGCTTACCTCTATAGAATGAAATATTAACCAAAATATAAAATAATGACAAATATACATCAGCACCAAATGTCCGATACAACGATAAAATTAGAGTGCCATTTTATCGGCTATTATACCTAATATTTGATTAGTATATCAACCAATATCAAGTACCGAGTCAAAATTATGATCAATATGAAAAATACATATATATGACTGAAGTTGATATTTTTATCAATGCTTACATATTAGTGCACTTTTGCTGAACTTCCGGGCAAAGAAGCCTTAGCCAAATTGATGAAAGTCGGCTTGGGACCCAAGAGGCTTAGAGTGCATTAAATAATGCCATTCACTGGGCCAAGGATAAGGTCAGAGCTATTTTTAAGTTTGTTGTATGCAATCTTATTTATATTATTGTAAGATATCATTTCTATAACTTAACCTAAACTTTAAAAAAAAAAAAAAAAAACAGAGGGAAATTGTTACCATCACCGGTAATCAAGAAATTGGCCATAGATATTAGAAGTTGAAATTTTTTTTATTATTTGCTACTCCAGAATTCTTCAAGTAAATCACATTTACAGATATTTCTCTCCGTAGCATCATTTACCCAGATTAATGTGCTATTGCCGCTCTTAGGCCTTTGATCTCAGAGTAGTTGAAGCAGGCATGTTCTATGAATGATGCACTTGATGCGATCGAGTTCTGCTTGCATTTGAGTTGAGACAAAGGAATCAAGAAAACTTATACGACACCTTCGCCAGCAACTTCATATCCCACTGCAATTTCCTGCAAAAGAATTGACAGCTTAGCCCCATTGATGACAGCATACAGCTATTCAGAAAGAACTATAACCACGGCCCCCTCTGTTTTCAGATTTCTATTGTCAAGTTCAAACTTGATTCAGATATACTATCTTGAAAAGCTCAAGCTTATTCGTGTCGATCCATCTGCCAACCTCAAGTTCCACTCTTGATAAGTGTACAAGTAAATCCTAGACAAATATGCGAAATTTATCCATGAAAGGAAGCTCAAGCTTCCTAGTTGAGTGGACCAGTGTTAGAGCGATTATCTCAACTTGCAAGTAGTGAGTCTTGGTACCTTTCAGAATTTTACTGATGTAGTAGACTGATTATTGTACCTTAGACTCTTACCTGATTAGGACCGAACTTATCGCCATGTCCGATATTGTCAGATAGAGATATAATTCCTTTCCTTCTTTTGGAGATGACAAAAGAGGAGGATGGGGGAGGTATTTCTTTCAGTTCTTAAAAAGCTACTTGACAATCTTTTGTCCATTGTAAACTATTTGCCTTCATTCCTCTCAAGGTCTAGAAGAAGAGAAAATATTTCTTTACTAATTTTGCCAAAAATCAAGAGAGTGTTGTAAGTCTCCAAATTAATCTCTATACTTCCTTCACTATTTGAGGTGGATTTATTTGAATGTTAGCTTTTATCTTCTCGAGGCTTATTTCGATTCCCTAGTGCACTCAGATTTAACAAACCTAAGGAACTTTTTAGAAGTTACTTTAAACACATATTTTGTCGAATTTAACTTTATCTTATGCACTTAGAGCATATCAAAAGTTTAACTTAGGTCACGAATATGATCATCGGCTGCTATATTTTTGACGAGCATGTTGTCCACATATATTTTCACATTCTGTTTGATTTGTGTCTTGAACATTTTATTCACCAGCCTTTATTATGTGGCTCCCACGTTCTTCATACTGAATGGCATGACTTTATAGTAATACGTTATCTGGTCAGTCATGAAGGAAGTGAGCTTTTTATCGTTGAGACTCAATCGGATTTGGTTGTATTTTGAATAGGCATCCATGAAATTTAACAACTCATGCCCAAATGTTGAGTCTACCAATAAGTTAATTCTTGGTGACAGAAAACTAACTTTCAAACATACTTTATTCATGTCATTAAGTCAACACACATCCATTATTTTTTATTACTTTTTTTGACGAGTGCTATATTTGATAGCCAATCTAGATATTTGACCTCTCATATAAAGCCCATATTGAGTAGTTTCCTAACTTCTTCTCTCGTGGCAACTATCTTTTCAATGGAGTGATTTTTTCGCTTTTGCCTGACCCGTTTATGACTAGAATCGAGGCCAACCCATGGACCATCATCTAGGTCGGAATACTTAATATGTCGATAGGTGTCCATACAAACACATCTAAGTTTTATCATAGAAAAGTCATCAACTGTTCACGCTGGTGACTTGGTAATGAGATTTCGATTTGCATACATTTCTCGAGCTCATTATAATATTCTGTAAAATTTGGCCTTGATAAATTTTAAGATATGGAATGCTAAACTAGTAACTAAATGCAGAAAGATCAGCAAATATATATAAACCAGCAAGTGTATTAGATTTGAAACCACATAGGTTAAACTGGATACATTTTTTAGCTTATATAAGACATATATTTAATAATTTAAATTATGTATAAACTCATGTGCGAATTTAAGACATATAAGAATCAAAATTCAACAAAAGTTCAGCAAAAATCAATAAGGGAGAAAAATTTTGCAATTCCAGTTCAAATATTACACATGTAGGACCAAATTTTAATAAAATTCAGTACATGCAATTAAATAATTAGAGTCCGGAATATAATATGGTAAGAGGTATGAAATTCATCTTATATATAAGTATTGAATCATAATTTTAACTCATATGTATGAAGAAAATTTAGAAATCAACTATATGAGACTTTGTTCATTAATTTAGACATGAATTTCATATATTCTTACAACAAAATGAAGAAAATTACACATTCATGTTAAAATATAATATTGTAACTTCAAAAATCGTGATATGTAAAAGTAATGGAATAAGAATTGCTCATTAAATTTAGCAAAGAACAGTAACAATAGAAGTAGAGCTTGATATACACTTACCTTAACTTCAATTTACTAAAATTTCAGCTTTAATCTCCTTAATTTGGAGTTATTTGGCATTCTCTTTCTTCCTTTTTCTCTCTCTTTTTGTCATTTGCTTCTTTCTCCTCTCTCAAATTTTCTAAAAAAAGATAGAGTTTTAGCTAGAGGGTCTATATATACTAAGTAACGCTCAAGTACCACTTAGGTGCACGTCCACGCTACTTGATAGCTATGCTCGAATATAACTTGGGCATGCCTCAGGCGCAGAGCCTACGAGTTGTGAGTGCTCGAGCCTCTTCTTAGGTGCACGTAGAGCGCTGGCTTACGGCATTCAATGTTTAGGCATTAGTCAAGCGCCGATCATGCGTTCTTTCTCTTGGTTTAAACTGATCCAAATTTGACTTTTGATTCAATTTTTATTATCACTTGATATCAATTTTAATTATATTAGTTTAATTAATCATGATTACTATAAATTAAGGACTAGGGCCTTATAGTAATAGTTATGAAGATAGATAGGAGGGGCGTGTATATTACACGATAATTCGAATTGATTGGAATATAATTAAAACTATGTGGAATCATGAAAAAATAGAGCAGAAATAGAAAAGCATTTGAGGAAGAGAAGGGGAAGGTGACATGGATAGAGAGAGAAACAAAAGAAAAAGCAAAAGGGGATTAGAAAAATTACTTTATAAGAATAATGAGGAACTGGAAGCACTTCATTCATCATTTCATAACCTCGCACGTTATATCTCTAGCCAATTTGCAGGCTAAGAATTACCTTACAAAGATAATGAGGAACTCAAAGTGATTCATTCGTCATTCCATAACCTCACACGTTACATCTCTTGCTTATTTATAAGCTAAGGGTAAGGCACTCTCTTAAACTTTCTTAGCAATCCATCCTTTTGTTATTAACGTTAGGCTACTACTTTTACCATACTGTTATATCACACTCATACTCCCTACTTGAGAGCTATCTTGTCCTCAAGGATGACGTGAATAATCAATTTTATTACAATGTAGAGAACAAATAATATTATCTTAAATTATACTAACATGATAGCCCTATGATGACTATTGTCTCGAATAAGATTGTGAGCCCGTAAGTGAATTTGTTCAACATTTGATTTCAGAAGTTGTCCACCACTTGTCTGAGCTTTGTTGAGGAAAACATGATCGTTTTGCTTGCAATGTTGGAGGAAGAGGCAATTGAAGTTGTATTGCTGCAGTCGATCAGCAAAACCATATGTAACGGAGCTGCATTTGTGTGTTAGTATGTTGAAAGGCGGAGTTGTATTGCAGTGATAACTGGCAGCACTGTGTAGAATATTTGTTATTGGTTTCTTAATTTGTTTTCGATTAAATGTTGCTAGATGTAAGACTTGCTTGGAGAATTATGTATGATGCGTGTGTGCTGTTGTTAGCGTGAGATCAACACTCGGAAAAGTAGTAATCTGATTTCTGAATGCTGATTGCTTGCTATCCGACTTGATTCCCAACTGGATTCGATATCTGATTTCTGCCAGTAAGAAATCTAGCTGAGGCTCTAGGAAGTTGAGATGGCTATTTGAGGACGTTTGATATTGACTATGATCGTGAAAGCGAAGAGTTGAAGGAGGATTGGTCTGTGTTATGTTGAAACCAATGGCTGATACCTCATTGTAGTTCTCTAAAAACACAGAATTGCAAATTGTTTGGGCAGCAGTCGCCATAAATGCTACCATACAGCATAAGTTTTGTACTTCTAGCTTCCATTGGTGTCGTGTACCAATAGTAATTGGTTTATCCATTTGTGAGGGAACATGTAAGAAGGAAACATTTCCATGCAAACCAAAGATTACTTCCACTTGTTGATCGATCTACTTTGTTAAGTTATGATGACCCCAAAATGTTAAGAATTTAGTTATCCCTTGCAGGTATCGCTTTTTTTCTCTCTTAATGGTCTAGTTTCTCACCATTCATACCGGCGGAATTTCCCATGTACGAACAATGTAGCTGAGTATGAAGCCTTGCTTATCGGATTAGAACTAGCTGCGGCAAAGCAAAGGGCATGCGATCCATCCACGTTAAGCACTTTTTACTGTTACATAATGGAGCCAGAGGAGATCGGGCAGGATGATTGACAACAGCCTCTCGTCAGGTACTTTGTCCGATCCTTCTAAATAAACTCCCAGGTCAGTAAAACACTTTGAATTATGCTTTAATTGACGGAATTCTTATTTGAATATATTTTCACCTAAACCTTATTATATTAGGGAGTGGGATATCGTCCTTTTTTTTTCCGCTTGCTTTCTTCCGTTTTATCTTCTTAACTTATTTTACCCCTCAATAAATGGTGGAGCAAGCTTTCGCTTTCTTGGTTTTTTCCTAAGTCGGGGGGGAATAGATCTCGATCCGAGGTTGGCGAAGGCGATTATAGATATGCCGCCACCGAGAACTGATAAGGAAATTGGGGTTTAGGACGTATACAGTATTTGAGCAAATTTCTCGAAGAAATAGAAAATCTCAATAGCAATCATGAGATCGAGTTGGCACATCAAATTGACTTTCATCTTTTGTACATAGAATCGTGAGAAGGAACCGCGTAACCTGTTCAAAATAGGTGACCGAGCAGACTCTTGTTCACGCCCATCTCTTTTTATAATTATTAAGATCGAAACGTCGAGCCCCCTACTAAGCATCTATTAGAAAAACCTATTTCATCGAAGTTGAAGAATCAAAGAAACTGCAGCCTCAGGGCTCTCTTGGTTGCATCCTTTTCTCGCTTAGAGCTGAACCGCTAAACCATGTGAAAGGAATGTCGTATCTATTTAGGGAGTTTTATTCCGGCTTTCCCCGCGGCGTGAAAGACGAAGCCTGATTCGAGATCAAAACTAGCGATTCGCTTATGAATTGGATTCCTTATTCAATTATTAACAGTGTCAAAACATTGAAGAGTGTGTGGACATTGTAAGAGATTATCATCTTGTATTTGTGGTGCATAGGTGATGTACATTGAAGAACTTTTCGCACAATAACTGTATTGAAAAAGCCATAGGATATGAATAACTGATGTTGTACATTCAAACTGAAACATGGGCTGATATCTAATTGTTGTACTCTTCATTGAATGTTGATAATGTTGCCCAATGAGTTAAAACACCTTATTTAATATGTGTTGAGTTGCTTGCAATTCAAGGTTGGTAAATTAAACAAAGAAAAAGCCTATATTTTTCATGCGTGTGTGCTTTCAACCCAGTGCAATGCAAGTATATAAATTCAGCCAAGTGAAATACAGTGGACCAATGAAATAGTAAATTTTGATTCTAGTTTCAGTTTCCATCCTTCATGTAGAAATTTAAGAATTTGTTAGCGTATGATTCCAAGAATTTCAGAACACATGATCTTGGAGAATAGAATGATGTAACACGCTTATATTACTAAGGACTTCAAGACGTGAGTACAAGAAAATAGTACAAAACATAACAAAGTGCACCTGGTTGCTGTAGCTGATGCCAATGTGTTTTGTTGATACTAAGTACAGGCCAATGTAGAATTTAGGTTGTTTAAAGCAGAAATTCGAAGTAGGATCATTGAATCACCTAAACACTTCAAGAATTCAAGCATGCTGCTAGTGGGTAACCAAAACAAAAAAAAAAAAAAAAAAATGAATTTGTTACTGATATATAACATGAATTCAAGAATCAGTTGTTGCTAATGCAGCTTCAAGAAGGACGTTGAGAAGCATGAAGACTTGTATATAAACTCGTTGTTGATGCCAGAACAACAATGATAAATCAAAAGAGAATTATGCCTATACGTTGTTGGAAGCAATACAAGAGCTGCAAATCTGTTTGTGCTTATATAGAACAAATATTACTGCCCTACTACACTCAGATTGTTACTAACAAGACAACAATACTTTTAGATGAAGCAAGAGTATACTTGCTGAATTGTATGTCTTTCTCCTCGTGAAACATAAAGTTGTGATCTGATTCTTGAAGGTATCAAGAATTGTGAGAATTGATCAATAATTCTAGAAGTAATATCAAGAATTCAATCAATAACATCAAGAAAACTAGAAACACCAGAAGAACCCGAAAGAGTGAATACATATGTAGAACTTTCTATAAAAAGACAGAAGAATTCGTTGCATAGGCCAAGAAGCTGGAAATGACAACTTCAAGAAAACTAAGAAACTTGTTGCTCAGTATAGTTGCTGAACAAGGATCTGAATCAGTAAGTGGAGCAAACTTACCAAACCAGTAATCTACCAAGATAATTGGTTAATGCAGCACACTAAAAATACCAAGATCATTAAGAAACATAGGAGATTTTCGTAGAACTAGCCGTAGAATCTAGAATGTAGAAAAACATTTTGTGGATTTTTGATGAACTAGGAAAAAAATTTAAGACTTGGGAAAGATGGGAATGGATTTCTAATACCAATTGTTACGTAATAGTTTAAATTATTTAGAATGTAACTAAAATTATATGAAATCAAAAAGAAATAGAGGAAGAGAAAGGGAAAGGGGACACGGGCAGAGAGAGAAACAAAAGGAAATGGGAAAGGAAAGGTTAGGAAAATTATCTTATAAGGATAATGAGGAATTCAGCACTTCATTCATCATTCCATAACCTCACATGGTACATCTCTAGCCTATTTATAGGCTAAGACCAAGACACTCTCTTATATTTTCTTAGTTATCCATCCTTTCATTATTGATACTAGGCTACTACTTTAACTATACAGTTATTACACCATAGCATACCCGACTGGAGCAAGAGACATTCCCAATGGGAGAAGATTCCTAATAGATGTGATGTTGGAATTATTGGATGATCGAATTCATTAAGAGTAGGTGAGCATATAGACTCTGCACCAAACGAGTAATCTAAAAAAAGATTATTGGTTAGATCAATAAAAATTTGAGATAAAGCAAAAAGGGACCGAAGGAAATGAAGAAATATTGGTGAAGTTTTTGTGTTCCAAAAACTTAATATTTTTAAAAATAAAAAGGCGATTTATTATGAGATTATAGCATTAATAATCTTTATTTTAATATCATGACCGAAAAGTAGCAAAATCAAGACCGAGGTTTAAATTTGTTATACTCATGAGGAGGTATGAGGACTTAGCAAGTATAGTTGAAAATATTGAGAATTGAATGATCAGGTGCCTTTTTTATAGAAATACTCATAAGGCAATTAGTTAGAAATAGTGGGAGATAGAATTCAATTAATAGTGTAAATAGTTGTGGGGGCAACTTCCCTACAAATGGACTCCAAAAGATAAGTAGAGGAGAGAAGTGTATGAACGGTGTCAAGAATATAATGACATTTATATTCAACACGACCATTTGTTTGAAGTGTAAGATATAATCGATCAGACATGGTGCTTATTTCTTGTTATTCTCCATGAAAAATGAGGTATATTAAATAAAATTATTAGAACAGAAAACTTTAATTGTGTGATCGAATTTGATTTAATCATTTGTCAAAAATTATAAAAGTATTAGCGATTATATAAAAGGTCAATTCATTTCTAACAAAGTAATCATCGACAAATATAGCAAAATGTGAGATCCTCCCTTTATTGAATCAGAGTTGGGACCCTATATATTAAAGTGTACCAAATCAAACGGTATAAAAGTAGAATACTTGCTTTTATTAAAAGATATAGTTGTTTGTTTGCCTAAATTACAAGATGTGCAATCAAAAGAGTTAAATATAACTTGGCCTAAGTAATAATTAGAGATAAAAGTTTGAACATAAGGTAAAGAGTGGTGACCAAGTCGACTATGCTAGAGATTGGATGAGACAATTATAGAAACGTAAAAAAACGTAGACATGTATGCTTAAAGAAGTGTACAATTTAATACCCAGTCTCAACAAGTTGGCCTATCTTCTAATCCTATACATCATAGCCCTTGTGAGAAAAGGTTATCTGAAAACCATATTCAACAATTGACCAACATACACTATATCAGAAGATAAATTTAGAAATGATAAGTATATGAAATATAAAAGTTGTGTGTAGATATGTGGGTAACGTGATCGATAAATATGTGAGAACTGTCAGTAATATAGAAAGAGAGACGTTAGCTAAAGACGTTTCATAAAACATTGATAATGTGTCAAATATCATGTGATTATCACATGTTGAGTCAATAAATTAGAAAGAAGATGCACCAAAAGAAATGAACAATGCAGTGAAGGTAAGAAATAGAACTTGGTCAACAATTGCTTCCAAATCAATTATAGTAAGAGATAAGGGTATAGAGGTAAAATCTATCAAAGTAATAGAGGTGGCAGTCATAGACTTTTGAAAGGTCTTACCAGTTTTAGCATTCTTGACATCATTGACATTTTTTGAAAACATTCATGGTATCGCATTCATTTTCTTTATAGTAATTGTATTTGTCATTAAAGTAGCGTAAAGTAGAAAAAGAAGATGCCACAATTGAAATGACAAAATTGTATGATATGGTAGCCATGACTACATCAATAGAGAAAATATGATGGGCCATCTGTTGAATCTCATCAGAAATAA
Organism: Nepenthes mirabilis; assembly: GCA_025585075.1. Classification (NCBI taxonomy): domain Eukaryota; kingdom Viridiplantae; phylum Streptophyta; class Magnoliopsida; order Caryophyllales; family Nepenthaceae; genus Nepenthes; species Nepenthes mirabilis. The sequence goes on from JAODPA010056137.1 coordinate 10,581, forward strand.
GTTTTGTGAGAATAAAATAAAGTGTAGTTAGAGGAGAGTAATGCAATAGTTTGGCTTTAGTGTACTTAAAATCATCACAAATATTTATTATAGAATGAATAAATTTACCATAATTTCAATATTATGTAAAAGTTTGATAGATAGAATATTTGAAAATGTTGAATCAGCCTATCTCAAATTGATTTACAATGTTACTGGCTTGAGAGTAAAACTCATGAGTAATTGAGTGGCTAGACTCTTTACAAATTTGATAAAGTATAGATTGCAATTAATATTGAAAAGTAGTATCCCTGGAGCAGTTGTCATGATTGACAAGAAAATCTCAAACGAGTTTGGGATTCTGAAATTTAAGAATGTGGCTCTTAATGAAATGCACTTATATGTTAATAAACTAAAAATATAATCTGAGAAAAGATCAATGGTCGGATAAATGAAATTTTGAGAAGAAGCAAAAAGGTCCGAAATAAATGAAGAAATATTAGTGAAGTTTTATGTTCCCAAAACTTAATATTTTGAAAATACAAAAATACTTTGTTATAGAATCATAACACTAACCCCATGTTTGGTTGGAGGGAATAGAATTTCTATTCCCTCCTTATTCTTGGTAGAATTATTATTCCACCGTTTGATTGCACTTAAATTGGGAATAACAATTCCCGAAAGAATAGTTATTCCTTGATTACAAGGAATAACTATTCCTTGGTGGCATTAAGTATTTTTTATTCCTGGTTAGGGAGGAAAAAGAATTCTCATCCAATAATTTTATTAATCCAAATT
>JAODPA010056148.1:0-11356 GCA_025585075.1 Nepenthes mirabilis
AAAAAAAGAAGAAAAATAAACAGGAATAATGTGCATGGGCCCCCTCCTGGCTGCTTGCCATCATTTTTGCCCTTTACATTATTGTTTTCTCTTGATGGGGCCTTTTCCGCCTTGGCCGGTTTCGGTCTGTTCATGATCTGGACTGCTCTTTTGTGGGCCTTTTCGCTGGTATATTGTCTTTGTCTCCTCTACTCGTGGAGACCTTTTCATTGTTGTGTATTATGCTCTCCGTTTTCAAATCATCCTCTCTTATTTAAAAAAAAAAGAAAAAATAATAATAAAAAAAATAGTATGGGTTTTGCTTATAAGGTACTCATTCTTTAATGCTATAGAGAATGAGCGGCATGCGGTTGCTGTTTATTTTTTTCCTCTAAAAAATGCATCAAAGATTCTAGCCTTTGCTGTTTTATCTTTTCTTCCCCTGTCGAGGCATTGTAATGTCTTGGGTTGGTCCAACTTTTGTCTTTGGATGGGTTGATCCTAAAATAACTGACTGCTTGGATTTACTGTTAATCATATCTGCTGGAGCTGTATTATGGTGCATGTGTAAACTGGTTGCTGAAATTCTTCAACTGTATTATGTGGAGCTGAGATTTGTTGCTGATACTGAGCATATTCGATTCTATTTTGTTGACTTCCTTGCTTCCCCATCAGCAATACAGCTGTTTAATTAAGCTGGGTCTCTATTTTTGATTATTTTTGGAGTAAGGTGCTGCCTTATGCTAAGTGAAGAGAGCCTCTGGCTGTAAACTGCATAAATAAGTTTTGCAACCCTACCTCCTGCTGGCTGGTTTGCTGCTACTGCTGTGTGGAATTTGGCAGCTGATATTTTGCTGAATTCCAGCACACTCTGTGTCCATGCAGTTGCACTTTTCGACTATTGGCGTTGAAGGTGATGAAGTGGAGCGGTGCTATGACTAACAACAGTGCAGCTCATGGATTTACTAAGGCCCTGCTGGTCGTTGGCCGTGTGATGCTGCAGCGAAAATTGTAGACTGGACAGTGATTCTTTTTGGTCGCAATGGCTGTGGATGCACACATGCTACTTTACTCCTGCTGGTGGGATGGTTTAGCGCCCGTCCATCTTGTCATGTCTCCTTCCAACGGAATTGCTGAGGTACTGAAGCTGTCCGTGGTACTGCGGATATTACTAGGGAGTCCAGCCAAAGGAGTCACCAAAAGCACAAAAGGTGCAAAGCTTCTATTGGTTGTTGATGCTAGCAATGGAGCTTCAATTCGGTTGAACTCTATGGTGCAGGAGGATAAAGAGCTGCCTGAGCCTCTCTGTCTTGTGTGTAGATATGCCCGGGAATTTAAAGATGCTCTTGGTGAAGATGCTGTCAATCACGAGCTTGGCCAGATGCACCTTCTTATTTTTGCTGGGTTCTGTCTGACTGGGAACTGGTGAAGTTGCAGGCTGCAAACTATGGTGAGTTCTATTTGCTGAGGCACTGCAAATGCCTCCGGCTGATGTAGGTTTGGAGTAGTGTAAATCTTTGTTGATCCGGTTTGTAGCCAAGCTCTGAGCAATGTAAAGTTTGCAATTGCTAAGGGCTGCTGTCCTTAGTTGCATTCATCTGTTAACGTTGCTGCGGTTGAAATACTGTCAGATTGAATTTATGCTTGCTTGAGAGTGCAGCAGCAGGCTGCCAACTCTAGGGAGTATTTTGCTAAGGCGCTTTTTTTTTGGTAAGTAAGTATTTTGGATTAAAGGGAGAAAAAAATTACACAAACTATACTTTATTTCCAAGCATTTTGACTTAGAAATAAAGCATAAAATGCTAGGGCATACCTCGAGCAGTTGGTACATCATAAAATAACACACACAAAAAAGTCCTCCAGGAGGACAACGTTCAACAAAATCGACAAAATATGAAATCTGTCTTATGTTACACACGATCAGACAACTGATCAGCTATTCCAAAAACGGCTGAAGCAACTCAGCAACATAGATGGCAAACATACCATCCAACACAGCACAGACCTGCAGGAAGAGGCAAGCAAATTCACCTCACATGGCCACTCCGGCCGCATCACACACATGGCCACTCCGGCTTTTAGTGTACAAAGGGCACTCCGAAAATGGCCACGCCGGCCTCAACACACGCAGGCCACTCCGGTCTTTTATATTACAAAGGCACTCCGGATCCTTCACACTCAAGGTCACTCCGGCCTTTTAGCGAAAAAGCACTCCGGAATCATCATACGCATGGCCACTCCGGAATCATCATACGCATGGACACTCCGGAACCAACGCACTCTAGTCCTAATCACCTTGTACTCACAATATATTTGCTTCGGCAAGGCCAACTCCGTCCTCATAAGCATGCGCTCACAAATTTACTCCGGCTTGACCACACTATGGCTACTCCGTCCATAAGGAATACAAAAAGTAGTCCGGCCTCTTTGATAGCCACTCCAACCAATTTATACTTAAGGCACTCTGGCCTCAAAATACACAAGGCACTCCACCAAAGCCAGCTCCGGCCTCATAGCCATACACTCACAATTTTACACCGATCTGAACACACCAAGTCCACTCCGGCCTTTAAGTGTACAAAGGCAGTCCGTCCTCATCACACATGGCCACTCTGGCCTTTTTGTGTACTGAAGGCACTCCGGTCTCATAAGACACATGGCCACTCCGGCCATTTATCAACAGGACTGGAGTCGTGTATACCCTTGTTGATTCGGCTGTAGGTGGTACCGAATATGCCTTTCTGATGCTGGCAATTGCTGGTGGCTTCACAGGGCAGATTACTTTGGCTGTGTATTTGAAGCTTTTGGACCAAAGCTCATATCCATTCTGGAGTTGCCCCCTCCGACCTGGAGTCTTTGCAGGAGCTGCTGGGTGGATGGAACGTGTTGCAGGAGCCCCCTGCCTGTGCTGAATGAGATGTGGCTGGGGCTGTTGCTGGTGCGTCGTTGAAGAAGCATTGAAGCAGTTTTTGTGATTCTGGATTTCTTGCTTCCCTCAATCAGAATAGTTGAGGTTAAGTATCGCTGGAGCAGCCATTTAGTTTGGTCTACTACTGGTTTTGTTGATTTTTATGACAGTGCAGGCTTTAATTGTAGATAGTTGTCCTTCCTCTACGACTGTGTTTTCGATTATTTATTTTGGAGTCATGTATTGCCTTTTGCGTTTGAGGTAAGCCTCATGTCTATGATTTTATTTCCAAGTCGGAAAAACACTTGGAGATAATTCATAGGTTGTATAATTTTTTTTTTTTAATACATCTTTACTTACCAAAAAAAAAAGGATGGACTCATCAATACTTTTCAAAATGGATTTAGGAAGGATGAACAGGGAGGCCCAGTAGTTGTCGATTGTCGAGAGGATGGAAGAAATCACCAGGAGCCTCCCCGAGAAGGAGAGCCAGCGATTCCTCCAAGATGAAATTCTTTGTTGGACTCTATCAAGGAGAGGTTTGCAGTCAGAAATAGATAACTTGGTGGTGATGAGAGGGACACCAAGATATCTGACAGGGAGTTTGCCTCTCTTGAATCCGAGAATATCATGGATACTCTGAATGGTATCCTCATGAGCAGAGCAACTAAAAATCTCACTCTTATCCGGATTAAGGGAAAGACCAGACAAGTTACCAAATATTTTGAGACACTCACGTAAAACCTGGATGGATTTAATGCCAGCTTTGGAAAAAAGAAGGAGATCATCCACAAAACCAAGCATCACAGTTCTAGTTTTCTCACATTTCCAGTGGTATTGAAAGTCAGGATTAGACCGTGTCTTGATTTCCAGAATACCATTCAGGCTTCCATCCCTAGTACAAATAGATAGGGCGAGAGAGGGTCCCCCAATCTAAGACCTTTGGCGCCATGGAAGAAACCCACAGACTCACCATTAAGATTAATTGAGAACGAGGTTGTGGTAATGCATTAGCTGATCCATTTGATCATTGGGGGAAAATTCATCAGCTCGAGGACTGCCAGAATAAAATCCCAATGGATGGAGTCATATGCCTTCATCAGGTCAACCTTCAACACACAACGCGGAAACCCCTTATTTAGGTAATATCTATAAAGTAATTCCTGGGCGAGCAGAATATTATCACCTATGTTCCTTCCAACTACAAAAGCGGTTTGACACTTGGTGACTAGGAGGGGAAGCGAAGGTTGAAGGCGGGAGTCAATGATCCTTGAGATGATCTTATATAAGACGTTACAGTAGGTGATGGGACGAAAGTCAGAAACTTTAGTAGGCGATTTGATCTTCGGAATTAATCATAAGATGGTCGCATCGATCTGCTTTAAGAGCTTCCCATGTTGGAAAAAATCTTGGATAGCTTCAATAATGGAATGGACTACTTCATTCCAGGCTACTTTGAAGAATTTAGCAGAAAAACTATCCGGGCCCGGGGCTTTATTATCATCAATAGAGAACGGGGTCTGACGGATCTCCTCTGTAGTGACGGGGCAATAGAGACCCGGACAAAGGTCTTCAGGGATAGAGTGGAGGATAAAAGGTCGGAGGTTCTCCTAAGGGAATGGACCGCTTGATCTGCCAGAACCCAGGAGGTGAGTAAAGTGGTTGATAAAAAGGTGCTGCACTTCCTCCAAACTGCTCGTAGGAGAGCCATCCTCTTTGGGTAAGGAGAGGATCCTATTTTTGTTACAGTTGCCGGCTATTGATCGAAAAAAGAATTTTGTGCACTGATCTCCGCTCTTGAGCCATCTAATTTTCACTTTTTCTAAAGAAAGTCAAGTTCAAATCTTAGGGCTCTATGATATGCAGCTTTAAGATTTTCTTCTTCATTAATCACAGGTTGAGGGACAGAAAGAAGGCCATTCTTCTGGTAGTCCTCAAGGGCCTTATGCGTATGTGAGACCTTTTCAGAGACATTGCCCATGTTACGATTTAACTCCTTCATCCTCTCCTTGATAAGCCTCAGTTTTGATACAATTCAGAACATGGGAACACCTTGGATAATACTATCCCAGCATTGGTGAACAATGGGGATAAATTGAGGATGGTGTGTGATGAAATTATTGAAACGGAAGCAACTAGATTTTGGAGGCCTCGAGGTAATAATGCAAGGAGAGTGGTCCGATAGCCTAGCCAGGGGGAAGGAGGCTTTGTAGGGAAGCTCCATAAGCTAGGGACCATTAACCACCACTCTATCGAGCTTACGGAACGAGATCCAGAATCTCTACCGTCATTCCAAGTGAAGAAAGCGCCATCATAGCTCAGATCTTGCAGATCATAGTCGATGAGACAATTATCTAGGGCCTTAGCACTTTTACCATGCCAACAACCCCCCAGATTCTCAGAAGGCACTCTAATAGCATTAAAGTCACCCAACGCTGCCCATGGCTTACCAGAGATAAGTTGGTGGATGGCACGCAACTTATCCTGGAGGATTCTCTGGTCGATTTCGAAGTTAGAGGCATAAATGAAAGATATGAAAAAGGAGTGATTATTGATTTTATTAAGGATTTTGCAGTGGATGATTTGGTTGGTTTTTGACTTTTTTTTTTGGTAAGTTTAATGAATTAAATGAAATGAAAGTACAAAAAACGATGTTCTAACTCCAAGTGTTTTGCCGACTTGGACTTAGAACAACGAGTTAGGGCATACTCCGAGTATCATCATGAACAAAATCTTTGGCAGATTAACAGCAAATTCAAAAAAAACCTCTCCGAGGTGAAAATTTGCAAACTTACCGGATGCAACCCAGCCCAATAACAAAGCATACCTAAATAACAACAAGATAAAGCAAGGAAAACCACCAGAGGAGCAAAATAAGGGGAATCCATCCCACTGCTGCAAACACGATCATGGGAGCCCAAGGGTAACAACTACCAGCTCCAATATGCCTCCAATTAAGAGCTAACTTCAATTCAATGGGCCAGCCATTCCCAGCACACACCATCAGCAGAAGAAGCAAAACCTGCATGAGCATCAAAAACAAACTGCCTAACCCAATAACAGCAGGAAGAAAAAAACTGCAACACCAGCACTTGGAATCAGAACAGAAATCAGCAAATCATCCACGGCATCAGCCCTCAGATCGCCAATATCATATCCGCCACACTGCTGCAACTGCATCAAACAGCAGGTCTCTTCCAACTACTCAGCAAGAAACCAAGAGCCATAACCCCAAGTTTCACACGCCCAGGCCAGAAGCAGCTCCAGAAGGCGTCAAGCAGCAGGTAGAGTCAAGCATAAGGATCATATCATCCAAGGAAGCACAAGAGGACAACAGCCAAGGTAAGCAGAATCTGCATCACCACCGCATTCCTAAGTATCAAATCATAATGGAGCGTTCACCCATCTAACAACTGCTAACACAGAATTGAGAATAAACAGCAAGCCAGCTGCCAAACACCACAACACACACCCTCCAGAAGCCATATGGCAGATCAGATGCATCGGCTAGGGTACATTATAGCTGTGCATATACAAATATAATAGAGCAACAATCCCCGGATTGCTACAAATTGGCATCAGCATTAAGGTCGACTGAAAACCAAGGAAACCAAGATCATCTGCAGTCCAAGTGGAGAGCCCCCACAAGCTACAATGCAGGACAAAAGCAGAATCAGCAAACCAGAGTTCCAAGAACTGCGTCCACCAAATCCAGTAGGGACCAAAAAGGAAGCACTTTTAGAAATATGATCCCAACTAATGGGGTTTTTGACAAAATGCACAAATCAACACTACTATCATCCCAACCAATCCAAATAAGACCAGAAGGAATAGCAGAGTAATTCATCTCCCACTTCAAGGAAGGCATCAGCATATTAGAAATATGGGATGTTTTATTTTCTTTAACATGAGTCTCCACAAGACCAACAATAGTGCAGCGGGAGGAAAGGATAAAGTGTTTGACTTCATGGGTTTTGAGTGCCCCATTAAGCCTATGGACATTCCAGCATGCGACATTAACCATGGGGCTTGGGAGAAGGGAAAATTTTCTTTTTAGGCCCCTTCAGTTTTTTTCAAGATCGATTTTGGCTAGAACGATCCTCCAGCCTTATCTACAAGGGCAGAGGGAGGACACCCATGCTGGCTAGAATTACCAGCCACCACTTGCCTTGGCATCTCACAGGAGCCCCATAGGACTGAAGATTTATAAAAAGGGGCGGAACCAAGTGAGTCCCCAAACTCCTGCGGTGACTGGGAACTAGAACCTCCGGTCAAGGCATGAACCATGGAATCGACCTTCAGCTGGTCATCATCAGACAAGTGAGGAGCACATGCAGGCTCTCGCTGGTCACTACCATTGCCAGCGTGGATAGGGAAACCATTCTCCAAGGAAGACTCAATCCGAGAAGCCGCCCCTCTATCAGAGGGGGCCTGAATAGCCGGCTCAGTCTCCACATAATCAATACTGGAGCCAAAAGCTGACTCATCTCAGCCTTGAGCACATTCGTCAACACTACCTTCCAAGCAAACTGGAAGGATAGCATCCTCGGAGTTTTGTAAAGCAGCAAAGGAGTTGGAGGCAGACACAGTGCTAGCTGGCTTCTTAGTGGCCACAACTGTGCCAGGTTTACCCTTATTCCCTTTAACCTCCAAGGAACGGGCTCCTGGCGAAGAAGGGATCAAGCGACCGAAAGGTTTAAATTTAGGGGTCGCCTTGCAATGAATCTTAGAGTGCCCAAGGGCCTTGCAAGGTTCACAATGGATAGGCTTCCAAGGATATTCCACTGCCACATCAATGCCCAGGGAAACACCTAGTTTTACTCTATTATTGATCCTGATTCGTTTAGGCAGAGGAGAGGAGGCCGAGATTTCAACACATATACGGGAAAACCGCAAGCGTTCCATCTTGGCAGTAGCAGAATCCAGCTGGAGTGCCTTCCCAATGGTGCTGGCAATCTAGTTAAGTCCCAGGGGAGTCCAGAATTGAACCGAGACTTCCTTAAGGTGAATCCAGATGGGAAAAGTTTTGTGGTCCTCCTTGGAGAGAACCAGGTCAGGGGAGCATTTTTTCAGAAAGAAAGGTTGACCTGCAATAGCCCATCACCCATGGTTCAGACATTCTTGCATCTGGACGCCGCTGGAGAACCGAAAGAAGAAGAACTCGTTGTCCAGTTCATCAACATGGGAAATCCCAAATTTGACCCATATCCTATGGGCAATGTGATTGACAACGTAGAAACTAAGAGGGGTGTTGTAGAAGTGTCCAACAAGAGAATCCCTCCAAACGGCTTTGCCTTGCTGAATAACCTTAGAAGGGGGGATTAGTTCAATAACAGAGCCATTAAGGGATGGGGGAGGGAAGAATTTAAGTTGGGTACCTTCTTTCGGAGAGCCCTTATTGACAATAGCAGCCCACGAAGGTGTGGGCTGAGCCACCTTCTTCGAGCGACCGTCCACAGCAATTTGACTCAGAATCTCCTGAGAAGATGGAGGAGACCCAAAGGCATCAAAGGAGGAAGTGGCCTTAGCTGGTAGGGATGCCACATCGGATACAAGGGGCAAGGCAAACATACTGGAATCCCCGCTTCAGATTCAATCCCCACAGAAGAGATTGAAGATGGAGGAGGAGAGCATTGTAAAGGGGGGGGCACCGGAAACATCTACAGAGGGAACAGAGGGAAGACCACCGCCATTAGAGTTCGGGAATCGGGAGCCAATAGGGGCACGGTGGACATCCGAAGGGGAGGATGAAGAGGAAAGGAGAGGTGAATCTAATACAGGGGAAGAGAGGAGGGAAGGGACAGGGACGAGGGTTTCCGGCGCCATGAGGCACCAACGAAAGGGAAAGGGTGAGACGAGTGAGAGGAATTGAGAAGGGACCGAAGAGAGAAGGCAGAGCTTCTCTCTCTAAATGAATTGAGGTTTTTGCCCTTCCATTTATATGCAGCCCAGATAATGTTGGTACGCCATTCTTTTTATGGCCAGCTAATTGTAGCCTTGCAGTGTATCATTCTCCATACTTCAGAAGAGAAAGGGCAAGTAAAGAACAAATGTTCGTGACTTTCGATTCCATTGTTACACAAAATGCAGGTTAACGGTTCATGAATGAACGTGCTAATATAATCCAGGGTGCTAAGTCTTTGGCGCATAACCAGCCAAAGTATAAAACCATGAACTGGAATGTACATAGGGCCCTAGACAATATTAAACCAATACACTTTTCCTTTGGAATCCTGGAATAACACATATGCTGATTTGGTCAAGAAAACACCAGAGCTACTGTCACACCATTTAACAACATCACTACGGGAAGTATCTGGCTTATAATGTGGCATGCTTTCCATAATCGCTGCAACTTCCATGTGAAAAGGATTAGGCCACATCCATTCTCCTTGGTGGATGATATCCTTGACTTTTGCATCAGCAGACAGACCAGTTACAGAAAGTGGTCCACAGTTACACACCTAATTCTTTCAGTGTTCCGCTCACAAAATGGTTCAATGGGGTGCCAATTATCTAGCCATAAGAATGTGTCAGCACCATTACCAACATGGTAGCAAATCTTGGGACGCAGGATAGGACGGAGCTTCATGAGCTTTTTCCAACTCCAAGGAGTTGAATCAGGGACTTTTGTAGTCCAAATGCACCTATCTTTGATGCGATAGGCATAACACTAAGCCACCCATACAGAGGCCGGGTCCTTTATGGTGATCCTCAAAATTGACGACACAATAGGGCTTTGTTAGATGCAACAAGGTTTTTTTATACCCAAGCCTTTTTTTGGAAAGTAATTAAATTGTCATTCAATAAAAAAAAAGAATACAATCCAATATTTTATCTCCAAGTGTGTTACCGACTTAGAAATAGAATGAAGATATTGGGACATACCCTGAGCATTGTAATACATGACTCCAGATAAGAAGAAACATGAAGTAAAAAAAATACACAAATGCCAATAACCACTAGACATACCAACCAAGTACGAAGCCTCAGGGAATCACCAGCCGTACTTTCTTTTTTTGGTAAGTAAGTAAAATGAAATTAATAGAAAGTAAAAGTACATAATATTATTCTAACTCCAAGTGTTTTGCCGACTCAGAGGTAGAACAATAAGTTAGGGCATTCCCCGAGCACCACCATGAACCAAATCATGAAAAAAGAACATAAATAAACAACAGGATGAACAACATCTAAACCGTCCTAGCTGGCCCTAAGGAAAATACATACATCCCAGAGAAAACAGCAGCAACCTACATGTTCAACAACAGCATGCTGACTTCCACCGTTCCAATAAACAGAACCACCACCTCGGTAGAGGCAGCGTCGACTGAGGAGGGCAAATAAACTCCAAATAAGTAGCCATCTCAGCCAGGTCACGAGAGCCGACTACAGCATGCCTCAAGCATTATCACCAAGAGCAGAGGGGTCGCGAGCTCGAACAATACCAAAGCAACAAGGCTATATACAAAGTAGGAAACCGTAATAAAGTCCTCGGTATGAGCCTGCAACCTTTCCAACAGCAAGAGCAAAAAGGAACTCAATCTCCAGCAACAAAGGCCTCGGACTAGATAAATCCATTGTTATCACCTTTTTTTTGGTAAGTAATTGAATTTCATTGATGAAAAGGAAAAAAGAATACCGAACCCAAGTTCAAACTCCAAAGATAGATCTCACAATGGACTTGGACATAGACGCGAGGGGAAGCTCCAGTTACCATGAATCAGATCATGAATTTTTTTTATTTTTATTTTTTAGAAACACACAGGAGAAGGTCCTCCAAAGATCGGCTGGTATGATAGTAGCAAACCAGCTCTCAAAACCACCACATCTGCAAATCGGCAAGATACTCCAAACTAGCAGACGCCCACCAAATCCTGTGCATAGACGTCGTGAGTCTGAAATGTATCAACAAAGTCATCAACCGTAATAGCAGGGTAAACACATCAAGGCCAAGCTCCAGCAGGATGATGAACACCAAAACAAGTCTCTGATGAAACAACCAACCACCGAACTGTTAAGCGGGCAAAATGTCAGAAAACCACGGAAAGGCCACTAGGCAGCTTTAAAGTACATCGGCCAAGAGCAACTGATCCGGTCCAAATCATCGGATGCCTACTCGTCAAACGATAGGAATTTTTGGGATGCCATGCCTACCAAATGCGCTTGAAATGAGGGAGAACAGACATTTTTTTTTTTTGGAAAGGGATCGACCCCATACTGAACAATAGCAAAGACATTGTCCTACCAACATGACCCAACGGACCACCATGTCAAAGAAGTCCAACAAAAGGGGCAGAGACACGAAGAGAGATACTCCCAAGTTGGTGATCATAGCTGCCCCAGACCCACTAGGCCAAGTAATATGACTAGACAAAGATAACAACGGATGCACTTTTTTTTTTTTTTTTTTTGAGAGAGAGACAACGGGGATGAAACAAAAATAAAAAGCAAAGGCAAAGAAGGAAAGAT
>JAODPA010056159.1:0-11355 GCA_025585075.1 Nepenthes mirabilis
AATCTTTCTTTTTTACACTTCTATATCTTATAAATTGACACCATATATACAATCTATTGAACCTTATGCCACTGAAGGGCACTCAAATGAACATTCTCATATAAATTTAAATAAAAAAATTTTGTAGTAGTCAGTCAAGAATCCAAAAAGAGGTGATCAGTATAAGTATTACTCTTACTATCAATCTCAAAGGTACAACACTAAAAACTATCGGACACTTTTGAAAGGAATTGAACCTTAATATAAAAGGGATACCTCAACAAGTATTTACAGAATATTAAGTCTGCTCAAAGCAAAGATAAAGATGATGAAAGAGCCAACAGAACAACTATGAAATTGAGTGGTAGCAGAAATTAATAATAGAAAGAGATGTATTAGTTTTAATAATGATAATATAATACAAAGAATCTCTGCCCTTTTTAATCCTCTTGTCGTATTTGTACTCAATTTTAACATAGTCCATGACTACCACTAAAATGATTTTTTATTGATAATAGAGCACGAGAAACATTCTTTATTTTGATACGTTCATTAAATTAGGGCTCAAACGTAGTCAAATAGAACCATCGAATGAACATTGTATAGAATTGACAATGAACTAATCCATGTAAAGGGAATCATACATCTAGAGGTTGTAATGAAAACATATCCAAAAATGACTTCTCATCGATTAATTTTTCTAATTGTAGATCTTCTTTTAGTTTATAATGCTACACTAGATAGACCATGCTTAGCAATATTCCAAATTATCACTTAAATTCCACATTAAAAAATAAAGTTTCCAAATAGATGCAGGATTTGTAAAGTTAAGGGAAACCAAGTCATTGGACAAAATTGTTACTTAACATAAATCAATGGCCTTGTTCTTTCACAACCAGTAGAGAAATTTACCCTTCGGAATGAAGCCTTTCTTTAATAGGCTCAAGCCAAAAAGACATCTCTCTAAACTTTTTGAATCCGGTGGATCTAGATAAGTATGTTCAAATTGATTTTTCATTAGATCAAGATCTATAAAACAAGGTAATTGAGTTTTTGCAAAACAATGCAGATACCTTTGCCTAAACTCTAGCAAACATACCAGGCTTTTTGATGAAAATAATAGTTCACAAATGGAGCCTCATATCCAGAAATAAACTTGTCAGTCAAAAAAGATAACTATTCTGTAAAAAAAAAAACTTTTAACAATCTATGGAAAGACCAAGAAATTAACTGATATTAAGTTCATCAGAGAAATAAATTATCTAGATTGGCTATCTATTATCATCCTTGTAAAAAAAAAAAGGTAATAAAAAATAAAAGATGTCCATCAATTTTACAAATTTAAATAAAGTATACCTGAAAGATAATTTTCTATTTACGAGAATTGATTAACTGGTAGACCTAATGCCTGACACCAGCTATTATGTTTTATAAACACTTACTTTGTATATAGCCAAATTTGAATGAATCTAAAAGATAAAAATACTGGGACAACATATCAAAAGCTAAAGAACAAAATATTTGAACAACAAAATCAAAAAGAATGTGGAGATGTATGCTAATAACTTACACGTTAAAAGTATACTTGCTGACGATCATATTAATGATCTGGCCAATATATTTGAATTACTGAGAGCATATTGAGTGAAGCTAAACCCAACTAAATATATTTTTGGGATAACTCCTAGTAGGGTTTTAGATTTTATAATCTCGCAACACATGATAGAGGTAAATTTGATGAAGATTAAAGTGATAATAGATATAAAACCACATTGGACTATTAAAGTGATCTAGAGGGTAACTAGACGGCTTGCTACTTTATTATGATTTATAATAAAGCTAATTAAGAATATTTACCATTTTTCAAGGGGTTAAGAAGAGCAAAAGAAAACAATTTCCAATAAATGGATGAATACCAATAAGTTTTTTAAGAGTTAAAAAAAATATTTGGAGCATCCTCCTTTATTAACTCATCCTAATGAGGATGATAAATTATATCTTTATCTACCCATTTTAGAGACAACTCTAAGTATAATTCAGGTCAGAGAAGAAGCAAAAATTTTGCAATAGGTATATTATATCAGTAAGATTCTAACAAATTTAAAAATTTGGTATGCAAGAATAAAAAATGCTATTTTAACCTTAATTTTTGCTAAAAGAAAACTTCGATCATATTTTAAACCCACATAATTATAGTCTTAATAGATCAACTATTAAAATGGATCTTATAGAAATCTTAAGTATCCAAATGCATGGATAAATGTTCAATCAAGTTGAATGAATTTGATATAGAATTTCGAGCCTAACCCCTCCATAAAAGGTCAAGCTCTTGTATACTTTATTAGTGAAACGACCACAATCTCAAATGAAACAATCAAACAAATGGGAGTCTCACTAGATGAATCGTTGCCCATATGGACATTGCATGTTGACGGAACATCTTCTCTAATAGATAATGGAGTTGGAATAATATTAATTTCATCTAAAGGATTTGAGATTAAGTACTAGATTACATTCATATTTCCGGCCACTAAAATTGTAGAAGAATATAAAGCTCTATTAACTAGATTGAACTAGCCAAAGCATATTCTATTAAGAATCTAATCATTTATACTGATTTTGAAGCAGTGTCAATCAAGTATTGGCTAACTTCGTAGTAATCAATTTAGATCTAGCTAAATACCTTCACAATGTGCAAGGTCTCTTGTCATTCCTTAATAAATTTGAAATTATTCATATCTCTAGAGAAGATAATTGGACAGTTGATCAACTTTCAAAAATAGTAACATCCAAAATATGAGAGAACTATTTCAAAAATCTAATAATGATGAATAAGATGAAATGTTCTAAGTATCTGATGAGTTAACTTGGATGATTTCTTATCTTAAATACCTAAAAAAATGGAACGCTTCTAAGCAATCCAATGAAGCAAAGTGAATTTCAAATATAGCTAGTTGGTATACTAGACAGATCACTGTATATAAGAAGTTACTTAGTACCCTACATGTACCGTTTATCTCCAAAAGAAGCTTATTATACTCTCAAAGAAATACATCTTGAGATATGTAGAGATAATTGAGTTAATTTGATTAAGATTGAACTTAATTTATATGAAAAAATTAAATTTTAGGACCGTGAGAGATGTCGGGGGGAAGTTTCGTCAGGCACCTCGGGCTGCACCGTAGGCGGCTGAGCTCGTGGGCCAATGCCCGGGGCAAGCTATGGAAATAGCGCTAGCGTGCCTACCGCACGCCGGCTAGCGCTCGACCGCCAGCCCATGATTTAAAGGCGCAGCAGGCTTTTCTTTGGCCATTTCGGACGAACTAGAGGAAAAAAGAGAGAGATGGAGAAAGAGAAGAGAGAGAAGGGAAAATCCAAGGTCCTAGAGTTCGATTCTAAGCCCGAGCTAGTCAAAGAAGTGATAGATTGGATCGAGATAGGTGCACTTATGCTCTTCTTTTTTATTTTTTTGCACTTTTGTTATATTTTCTTTGGGTATTATCGTTCCGATACCTGAATAAATTTATATACTATATTGCTCATGACCTAAACATGAAAATACATTGATTTCATATCCGAATGTCGAGATTTGAACGATTTTTTGCAACTCGAAACCCTGATCCACGCCCAGACTCATTTTGCCAATTATATTGGGTTTTATACATGATTTGACCTTAGATAATTATTACCCATGACTTGGGCAAACAAATATGTGAATTCCATACTCGATTTAGTAGTTTTGACCCGTTTTTATACACGAAACCCTAAACCTGCGCATCGGAGGAGTTTACCGACTAAATTGGGATTTATACGTAAATTGGCCTTAGAATATTATTATCCGCACCACAATCATGTTAATTTATTAATTGGGTACCTGAATTGGTAGTTTTATAAGATTATATGCTCTCCGGAACCCTAACTCATGCCCCCTTTGGGCCTTATCCGAATTAACCATAATTTATGCATGATCCTAACTTCGAAAATTATATAGCATGCTTTTGGAAAAGTATTTGATATTCGGACACTCTAAAGTTACGCTCGACTTACGATAGTAAGAGTTTCTTACTTATTCCAAATCTTATGAACATTTATGCATATATTACAAAAATGTTAATTGATTATATTTTAAAAACTATGTCATGAATCAATTATGAAAAGATTATCAATTGGAAGCCATAAATTTCTATTTGGTATAAAATGAGAATGAATTCTGAAATCCCCCAAGCTCCAAAAAAAGAATTATGCATGAATTATGATCGTGTGAGGGCCCAACATCGCGAGAAACTATGAAAATCTGTATCGAAATATACCTAAAGAAAGGAAATCTGATAATAGAAGAAATTCTGTAATTAAGTGATGGACCTATGAACTGTTCTTCGAAATAATAATCTGATTGGCTTATAAAACGTTCTCCAACAAAGTGAGAACAAAGGATTTTGTGTTTAAGAATAGAATTCCCTAATGAAATAAGGAACTAAGAATTTGGACCAAATATTATGGATAATAAACTTTGATATGCCAAAATATTACAGTGAAAACTCAAAGATTACTCCAGCCATGTATCCGAGCCACGCTTTAGAGCAAGTGATATTCCTTAGTATACCTTAATATATTATAGTAGATGATCGTTATTTGTTTTGGAACCACTTGTGGTTGGGCCACTGCGGCTAATCGATCCTATCTATAGGGATTATATGTAGATGGCCTGCCTCTGAGTCATGAATAGGAAGAAATAGCTTTTGATTGTATAGGAGCTAATACAATTTAGGTTATGACCGACCGCTTCTTTGTCAATAAGGCCTACTAACCTTGGCCCCCAAACGAAATAAATCTTTAACATAAATTGATGATTAAAATGAGACAAAAGGAAATGAACTAAAAAAATCTAGAACAAACAATGAAAGTATTTCCTTTTAAATCATGTTTTGTAATCTCATGTGCATTTCTGTTCCTTTATATATATATTATTATGTTTTGAATATGAAAATATGCATATCCTTCGATATATATATATGTCTTACCGAACTTTTAGTTCACACTTACTGTTTTTCTCCCTCCAGATGAGTATAAGTTGCACCTACTAAGACAGGATAGAGGTTTTGAGTCGGTTAAGCTCGAAGACGATGAAGACAATCTTAAGGACTTTGTTTTATAGTCTTAAGTCTTCTGATAAGATTATTATGTATTTTTATTGGATTTTATTTACGAATATATGTATGTGATGATGTCGATGATAAGAATATATCCGTAGTGTAATTTTCACTGTACCGATGGATGTTTATATTTTCGTAAATTTTTATAGTTTGTTTCAGGTATCTAATGGTATCTCTCTATATCCGATGTTATATTTGAAGACATAACATTAGAGCCATAAAACTATTGTGGCGGTTTAGGATCCTATGTTGGATTTTTGTGTTGTCTGTAAGTTGGAGTTTGATCATTGATGGTATTTTGGAATATTGAGGTTATATATTTGTTATACAGGCTTATTTTACAGATTTTATATTTTGACCGACGTCCGTATTACAACCGAAATTTTGCCAAATTTTTTGTTAGAAATACAGTACATCACAAGAAATTGTCAAATTGTGGTAGTACATTCACGCAACTACATATGAAACTTTAAGCTTTACAGACTTCCTAACTGTTCACATAATAAGGGCTAGATATGTTAGGTCTATCTCCTCTAACTACCGGTCAAATGAAATTTATTATCATTGCGGTAAACTATTTCTTAAATTAAGCAAAAGCTTCTCTATTAGCCAATGAGCAAAATGCAACAGATTTGTGTGTCAAAATATTATCTATAGATTTAGAATATTAAAGGCCATAGTGACTGATAATGGTACTCAATTCTATATAAAATGTTCAAAAAATATTGTAAAGGCCTTGGTATTAGATTGGTTTATACATTGATCTCATACTCTCAAACAAATGGATAAGTAAAAGTGACAAATTAAATGATAATTAATATGTTAAAGATTAAATTAGGCAAAAATGAAATATTTCGGTAGACGAACTCCCATTTGTATTTTGAGCTTACCAAATGACTCTGAGAGAACTCACCTAGAAAATAACCTTTAATCTATGTTATTGAACAAAAGCAGTAATTCCAATGGAGATAGAACTATAAAGACACCGCGTTAAAATTTTTTCCTTAAATCAAAATTTTAAGCTACTTAGACAAAATTTGAATCTTTTAGAGGAAGTTAGAGAAGCGGCAAACATTCGAGCAACAATTTATCAACAAAAAGTCACTCGATAATACAATAAGAATGTAAAGGTGCGGACTTTCAAAGTAAAAGATCTAGTGCTAAGAAATATTGAAGCAACCAGGAAGCTTTCACACATGAACAAACTATTTCCAACCTAGAAGGGATCATTCTTATTGTCAACAATATCCCATAATGGGGTGTAAACTGTGAACTTAAAACGGAAAGCTAATTTCTCAAATTTGGAATGCTCTTTACCTCAAAAAATATTATCCATAAAATCACTAGCTTGGGAACATAAAAATATGCCCTGCTCCTCACTTTGGAATGCTTCTGTGTTGTAAAATATTTTTCATATTATCAATGAAATAATTTTAATTTTATTCTTGCCAATTTGCATGAATGCATTTTATCAATATGAACATAATTGACCTTGAATTAGACGATTGTTTTAAGCACCTTATCTATTAAATGCATTGATATAAAGGAACGATTATAATGTAGGTTTAAGATCTCAAGTATGATCACACATCGACAACTCTAACTAACTCAGGAATTTAATAACCAAGCGTTCAATACCTTTTTGAAAGGTCAATAACTTAGCCAGATAAAGTCAGTCAAAACTATACTAATAATAGTTATCCAACCTAGTAAACCTTAAGGATGTAATATATAGTAAACCTTTCTACATGAACACGCTATTAGTTAAACGATTAAGGACCAAGGTCCTCCTTTGCGCATAACAATAGTATAAGGATTTAGTTGGTAATCAATTTCGATATACTACAATTGAAAACTCAAATATATATACATGCTCGGGGGCTGAATTGCTTGATCAATATTAATTTAAAGAGCAATAGATATACAAAAATAGAAAGTCTAAATATATACGTTAAAAAGTGAATTACATCATCCTCATATATGACTGTAGCATGAGGTTACGAGATTCAAGGTTCAAAATTGATTGGCAATCTTATGGTTGATATTCAAATCCAAAACCCGAAGCTTGAGAGCTTGGCTATTCTTCAAAATTTTTAACCATAGAAGTCGAAATAATTTTAGAGTTTCTAACATCCAAACAATTAATAGGAAAGTCAATAGTCATCAAGAGGTTATCCTTTTACAAAGTTCAATACCTTTATTTGATCAAAAATAAGCAAATAATCAATTTCTTTGGGTCTAATGTTCTTCCTTAATGACTCCTTAAACCGTATACATTCAATTCTTAATCCATCTATGGTGCCAACAACTATTGTGACATATCATTTAGCCTTAAGGGTTTTATCTTTGAAAGAAATGGCTCGATCTTCAACAATTGTAACTTGATTTGCATAATTATAAGACTTATTCATCTATTCAGCTATTTTTTCCTCAAGATAAATCGATTGATATTCAAAGAACAATGTGTACATTCAACTCTTAATCCATCTATGGTGTCAACAACTATTTTGACATATCATTTAGCTTTAAGGGTTCTATCTTTGAAAGAAATGGCTCGATCGCCAACAATAGTAACTTGATTTGCATAATTGTAAGACTTATTCATCTATTCAGCTATTTTTTCCTCAAGATAAATCGGTTGATATTCAAAGAACAATTCTCTCTTTTTAGCTTCCACAACTTTGAATTTTTAACCTTTGATTATAACTGAATAAATGTAAAATTGAGAGAGGCGATCAATTTCTATGTCTTTATTATTAATCCCACTTCTTATCTAATGCACCATATATTTAGACCGTAAAAAAAGATTAAATTAGTAAGATGAAGACAAATGAATAGTTTAAAATTAAAGACTCAAATACTACCTTTTGAGTTGGAAGACCCCCTATGGAAGTAAAACATGGTGATGATCTGGTTTCATCATGGTTGGTACAAATGAACATCTCCAGCAAATGAGAGGCAAAGATCTACAAAATATAGGAATCGGTAAATCTGGGGCTCCACTTGAAATTTCGGAACTTATAAAATTTAGAGAGGATGATAAAGAATGAATATCAAATTCTCTAATAATATGTACATCATTATTTTATGGTTCAGATGCTTAAGTTCTAGAAGGATCGAATGCCAATTTAATTGGTGCAGAAGAGTCAGTATATTAAGAAAAAATATGAGTATTAACTATTGGCACATCTTTATATGAAGAGTGATGCAATGAATCATGTTTCTCATTTATTAAAATGATGGGACTCCTCTTTTCAAAATTTAAAGTAGGCATTTCCGTTGAAGATCTAACTAGAAAAGAAATAATAGTCGGAGTTAATGAATGTGTAGATCAGTCGGCTCTCATCTTAGCCCTAATTTTAGCTATGTAATCCTTAAAAACTTCTTCTACAAGTTTTTAAAACCTCACCATCATTTGAACGAGGAACTGGAAAATTTGTTGCATGAATATTGGGATGATCAATACAAGTCTTAGGAGGAGAATTGATAAAATTATCATTCCTCCTTTCTAATTGGTGAGGAGGCAAAGTAGCAATGACTTCCCTTCCAAGGACAATATATCAATTAAAAACATCAAAGCAGCTTGGGTCAAAAAATTGCCAATCTTGTGTAACTTTGTTACATGTTATTTTATTAGATTAGATTGAAATCTAGTTATGAAAAGTTCGTTATCAAAAATAGAACCAAAAAATATCGGGTTAATATTATCTCAGTTATTTAAAACAATACAGTTATTAAAAACCTTAATGTAAAAGAATCTATCATCCCAATTTGTTACCAAATCTAAATTTTCTCTATTTATTTTAAACTTTATTTTAGGAGTTAAATATATCCAATTAATTTTTTAATTAAATTATAAAATAACCTTAGCCATCCATGTATCAAATCTAAGTTTCAATCATCGGAAGATGCACTATCTAACAATATTAGAATGAAGGCGGGCAATAGGAATTTCAAGAGCCTCCATTATTTTAGTGAACTCTATTACTAAGAAAATTCAGAGGCCATTATATAGATAAACTTTATATACAATAATGAATATATTTCTTAGAAGACAAGCTCTCTCTTGAAATGAAGGAGCTCTAAAAGGGATAGTAGAATGGATATTATACTTATCATAGATGTCAACTACATTGTCCATGGGCAAGCAAAAAGCAATGTTAACAACATTCTTTGAAGCACTTTGCGGAGTCACAGGAGATTGAAGGCAAGAAGATCATATAAAACAAAATGCTTATTCTTTGATAAAAAGTAGAGAAAAAGGCATAGTTTGGGTTTGAAAATTAGAGTAAAAGATGCTGAAATTTAAAAGGAGAGTCGAAATTAGAAATGACATGTTTTAAACAATAATGTTGACCCAAATGACGCATTCTCTTTCTCAGCATCTATTAGATGATAACACGTTGAATTATCGAAAAATTGAATTATTATATCTTTATCAAGCTATCATCTAGCAAATTTTTAAGTCGTAAAACCAAGAATTGAAGAAATTGTTTGTTTAGATGATTTGATTAATCGAAATTTTTGATGATTTATAATCCCATATGAATCAATATAAGTCAAAAATATGAAAAAAAAAATAGATTAGCAAATACAATTTGAATGTGAAAAATAAAAATCCTTCTTTTATTTTTGGATAAATTTTTATACAATGTATCTTCTTACATGAAAATATTACATCAGTTGGTTAGAAGAGAAAAAGAAGTAACATCATCAATGAATTTCATCAACAACAATAGAAGAACCAGAAGATTCATCCCCTCTCTCAAAAAAAATCTAAGGTAATAACTTAGGTTGAAACAAAGGAAATCATCGCAACACATAAGTCGAAAGATATTAAAATCAGATGATTATATAGAAGTCCAGTGAGAATCTTGATGCCCTACAATGGATATATATGCTAGTCTCACAATAGAAAAAATGCATGAGTAATAATACACCTTGTGGTATAAGATATCAAAAGCAATTATTCAGATGAAGATTAATTTGGTTTAGGATGTTGTATAAAAAAAAACTAATATAGTTTCTCGTATAAAAAGAGTAACCAAGATAAGCTTTATGGATACTTCCCAAGTGAATCCAATAGCATCTAGATGATCCCTTTTCTTTCCAATCCACCAAATATTGATTAGCATATAAAACGCAATTGACTTCATTAGATATTGAGATTTGAAAGTTGAATGAAAATAGAATGAGATCAAGTACTTTTATAGTAAAAAAAAAAAAAGTGCCATTAAATGAAATGTTTTAGATGAACAAAGCAATCAAATAGTCAAAAAATCTCTGTTGAGTTACAAGAAAGTAGGCTATAACTAACAAGACCAAATAATAATAAATAGGCATTCATTAAGATTCAATTGGGAAGAAGAATTCGAATAATATTCAAAACAAATAACTCAGATTTTTATTCTAATATACTCAAAGTTTAAATTAGACATTCGAGTTTGGGGGACTAATATTGGATATTATTTAAAATAAGATTGATTTAACCGATTGATATAAAGAGCCCCACAAATAATAATTTTATGAAAAGGTATGAATCAGCCTAATTGTTCAGTTTAGATCAAAAAAGAATCTAATCAAACAAACGAATTTTGAAATGATCAAATCACTTAGACACATGCAGAGTTATAGAAATTCTAAATGACCAAATGGTTAATTAAACCAAATGATTAGTCATATCGAATGATTAAAGTAACCAAAGAACATCTTAATTAGGCTGATTAAATCAAACAAATAATTAATACATTCTGTGGATAAGCATTATATTTAGAAATGTTACATTTAGAGAATATAAAATGGTTAAACTATTCAATTTTTAATTAAGATAACCCCTCATATCATGATCAATTATTATTTTTCATAAAATCGCTGGTAATTGATAATAAAGTTGTAAATACACCCATTTTTTTCTGAAAACAAGGGAGATAGGAAATTTCGGAGAACAAATACAGTGATCTAGACATCTTGTTACTTAAAATTTCTACAAATTACATCTGATCTTCATTTACCACTTGTCCAAATTATTAGAAAAGTTATCGACTTAAACGTTAAAAGATATATCAAAAAATTAATCCATTATCATTTGATCTCTAATTTTATACTATGGTGTGCAAGATTCAGATAAAAAGGTTTGACAATCCAACCTAACACTATTTGAATTACTATTTAAATTTGAGGTAGGCATCAAAATTAAAAGCTTACTTTATCCCCATCTTATATA
>JAODPA010056170.1:0-11355 GCA_025585075.1 Nepenthes mirabilis
TAATAAAATATTTGATAGGTATACCAGAAATGGATTGGACTCAAAAAGTCAACAAAGGCCCAAGACAGCGATCAACACCCTAACGGCCCAATTGAAAAACAAGCACAAAAGTTGGAAAGACCAGGATGGTCAACATTGGCGTTGACCGTCCGGGCGGCTAACTCTCAAATGGGCGGCCAACTCTCAAACGGACGGTCAACTCAAACATTGATCATCCGCCTTACGCGCCTTGGGCCCAAAGAGGCTATGCTACAGTAATGGGCCTGGCTTACTCAGGCCCACGGCCCATCAGGCGACTAATAACTGACATCCTCCACGAGGGCGGCCAACACGCACGCTACCGGTCAATTCAAAATTTGACCGTCCGCGTTTTGTACGTTGGGCCCTAAGAAGCCTTTTAACAGTAACGAGTTTGACCCGTTTAGGCCCACAAATCATCAAAAGGCCAGCGACGACTTTCCAAATATATTTCACGATCCCAACTGGTACCAAAAAGAATATTAGCAATATTGGCGCCTCCCATATAAGGAAGGCGCCGGATTTTCTCCAAATCTTTGCCAGCCCAGGCCTTCCAACGGCAACATGCACAAAAGGAAAGCGCACGGTTTGGAAAGCTGTTGGCCGCCTCACAAGGAAACAATCACGATCAGCTTGACAACTGACATCTGCTCCAGAAGGCATGCCATCCAGCAGATCAGGAAGGCAATCACTTCTTCCAAAGAAGGAGGATCGTCCTCTCAGTTACAAAAGAAGCCATTGAATCATCATTCAAGGCAGACTTTCATTGACGCTTTCTTCAACGCATCCAACTGCATACATTTTCTAAGACGATTGAGTGCTCTGAGAAATCTGCCTTCTCTGTCACCTTCATTCTCCAAAAAATTCTAAGGCAACAAGCGAGCCCTCACGGCCGTTTACTACCTTCCTACCTTCCAAATTCAAGAAGACATCACGTCTCTCTTACATCTGGATCAAACACTCTTTCTCTTTCTCTCTCTCTCTCTCAATTTCAGTTTCTTTCTTACGAAGACTGTTTTATTGACTGGAGCGTCGGAGTGTTTTCGGTGGGACAATTCTTCGCTGAACACGCTGACCTCTTGTTCTGTTTAGTGGTGTGTAGGATTCGACTCAGGGAACGAAGCCGGAGCGACGACAAAGAGGATCATCCGAATCTGTTCGAAATTCGGATCCAGAGACGCATCATTAGCGCCGTTTGTAGGAACGCTTACAAAAGCCAACCCCAAAATCTGCACAAACTCTCTCTCTCTGTCACCTTCTGATTCTACAATGGTGAACACGAGAGCCCAAGCTAGCGACCCCGCTAGAGATGCTGCAAACCAGGACCACGCTGCTGGTGCCATGGTCAATGAGGCCACGAGCGGAGTTTCACCGCCTTACTTTCAACTACTGGTGGAGCAGATATAAGATAACAATCGCCTACTCCAGTTACTTTACGCTCAGAACGAGCAACGACTGTAGGCTGCTCTTCCAGCAGCCGTCCCAGCACCAGCCACCAAAAGGGGTGGCCAGAGGAAGAAGAAGCCGGCCAAAAGGCCTGTCAAAGTCGGAGATAATCAGGCTCCAGCGTCCTCCTGAGTTCCTGGCCAGAAAGGCCGATGGAACGCTCCGGGAGTACGTCTCCGCCAGAGAGCCCAGAAAAAAGAAATCCCTGATACTCTCGGGTAGAAGACCACGACGCAGTCCAGGAGCAAGCCTCCAGGATTGCCCGATCCACTGGAGGCAGCAGCCGACCGGCTGCTGAACCCGTCGGGGACAAGACAAAGTTGAGGAATTTTCTCAACTCCAAACGATCAGTAAACGTCGCTCGTACCGATCCGCGGATTGACAAGATCTGGAACCGTGTGTTCCAAGAGGAGGAGCGCGCCATCGACTTGGACAGATCTCCTTTCACTGCGGAGATCTTGAGCCGTCCACTGCCGACAAAGTTCAAGATGCAGTCCCTTGACTTATATAATGGGAGTAATGATCCTGTTGACCACTTAGATCACTTTCGCACCCATTTAAGTCTACAAGGGCTAGAAGACTCAGCGATGTGATGTTGCTTTCCACTCACACTGAAGGGAGACGTTCGAATCTGGTTCCATCACCTTCCTTCAGGCACCATCGACAGTTTCCGTGAACTCACGGATCTCTTCCTGGCTCAGTACGCCTCGAGCCGACGGGAAGAGAAACAGCCGTGGCATCTCTCCCACATAAAGCAGAAACCGGGAGAGAACCAACGGCGTTCCTGGATCACTTCGTGGCGGAGGCCAGAAGGATCCCCAAGATCACAAAAGAGATGAAGTTGGACAGTTTCATCTCTGCGCTTACTTACGGTGATTTTTTCAAGCACATTACCCACAAAAATCAACAAATCTTCTGCGATGCGGAATCCATCACCAGGGCCTACGCTGCGATGGAGGAAGCCAACGAGGTAAAACGTCCAAAATGGGCGGATCAGCCTCAGCCGTTCCCTGGTGAGGGGAAGAGAAAGTACATTGGCGGAGAACACTCCCGCTAGAAGCAGCGCCGGACTGGGTCCCCAGAACGCAGAGACTATGGGCCCACCAGTTTCAAACCTCTGACAGATACGCGCGCCAACGTCCTTATGCAGATCCGTGGAGAAAAATTCTTAAAGTGGCTCAAACCGCTGAAAAAAGACTCTGAAAACCAGTCAAAGTATTGCGACTTTTATTGTTCTGCTGGTCATTCAACTGAGGATTGCAAGACACTGCAAAGGGAGATTGAAGATCTAATTTGCAGGGGCCACCTCACGAAATTTGTCAGAGGTCCTAGACAAAGCTCAGGAGCGGCTGATGAAGAGGGGCAGGAGCAGACTCCACCCCGAAACTGGATTGCGGCGGGGGTGGTTAATATGGTCACTACCCGACCTGTCAAGAACCCGACGGACAGCAAGGAGCGGCAGACTGGGAGGAAGAAGTAGCGCACAATAGACAATACAATTAACTTCAGGGATAGTGATTCAACTCATATAATATCCCCCCATGCTGACCCCTTGTTATTTCAGCGCTCGTTTCAGATAGCAGTTCGGATTACCAGCTGAAACAAGTCTTTATCGATAGTGAAAGTTCTAAATATTTACTTTACTTGGATGCATTCTTTAAATTAGGCCTAAAAAAGAACCAACTAAAACCGGCCGAAGGCCCATTATACGGCCTTGACAACGAACCAGTGCCCGTTCAGAGAACTGTTCAACTGGAAGTTACCTTAGGGACGTATCCGAAGACAGCAAGTCTCACACTTACCTTTCTAGTGGTTGACCTGCCCTCTATTTACAACGCGATACTAGGCAGGCCTTGCCTGACAGCGTTTGAGGCGGTCACCTCGATTCCGCACCTTAAAATGAAGTTCCCGACACCTTACGGTATGGGAGAGGTGTTAGGCGACCAAATAATTGGGCGGACATGCTACATGTCCCAGATTGCCCCAAGCGGCAGCCCTGGCACGGTGGGAGAACTCGATCATCGAGACGAGATCACCCTGCAACAAGCGCAGTCTGATGAAGTCACAGATCTGGTCCCACTAAATCCGAAGGAACCAGAAAAGTGTGTGCAGATTGGCGGCTCACTCACTGGCACACTGCGCACTGAACTGATTGCGTTCCTGCAACGAATCGCCGATATATTCGCGTGGACTCCCGCGGACATGCCCGAAATTTCGGCTGAGGTGATGGTCCACAAGTTGGGCCTCGATCCTTGCCAGAAGCCAGTCAGACAGAAGTGAAAAAACCACTCCGCAGAGAAGCTGATCGCCATCCGAGAGGAGGTGAAAAGGCTACTGGACGTTGGGTTTATTAGAGAAGTCCAATACCCAGATTGGCTTTCAAATGTCATCCTAGTTAAAAAGAGCAACGAAAAATGGCGAATGTGCATCGATTTTACATACGTCAACAAGGCCTGTCCGAAAGACAGTTTTTCCTTATCCAGGATTGACCTACTAGTTGACTCCACGGCTGGACATGAGCTGCTCAGCTTCCTAGATGCCTATTCGGGTAACAACCAGATTCGAATGAGTCCGGAGGACGAAGAACATACATCGTTTATGACAGATCAGGGCACCTACTGTTACAAAGTAATACCCTTCGAATTGAAAAACGCTGGAGCAACTTACTAGCGACTGGTCAACAAGATGTTCGAAAAACAGATTTGTCGCAACATGGAGGTCTACGTCAACGACATGCTCATCAAGAGCAGAGTCACTGGCGACCACATACATGACCTGGAAGAGTCATTTGAGGTGCTCCTCTAGTACCAAATGAAACTGAATCCAACCAAGTGTGTCTTCGGAGTGGCCTCCGAGAAGTTCTTAGGTTTCATCGTCTCCCACAGGGGGATCGAGGCAAACCCAGAAAAGATCAAGGCCCTTACTGACATGGCTCCCCCACGGAGCGTCAAAGACTTCCAGCGATTGACTGGGTGGCTGGCAACTTTGTCCCGCTTCCGCGTAAAATTCGGTGACAAGTGCCAGCCCTTCTTTAAAGCCCTGAGAGGGACAAAGTCCAACGGATACCAGTGGACGGCTGACTGCTAGTCCGTCTTCGACGAATTAAAGTAGTATTTGGCCAGCCCACCACTGCTTGCTTCACCCAAAGACGGAGAGAAGCTGTACTTTTACTTGGCGGTGTCAGAAGTGTCCCTCAGCTCCGTCCTCGTACGCCAGGAATCCGATACCCAGCAGCCGGTCTACTACGTGAGCAAAACATTGACCAGCCCAGAAACGCGCTATCCTCGCGCTGAAAAAAATGGCCCTAGCACTTATCTTCGCAGCACGGAAATTGAGGTCATACTTTCAGGGGCATCGCATAGTGGTCCTCACTAACCAGCCGCTGAAAGGCATACTCCAAAAACCAGACGTTTCAGGATGGCTGGTGAAGTGGGCTATTGAATTGGACGAGTTCGACATCGAGTTTAGGCCCAAACTTGCCATAAAAGCGTAGGCTCTGGCTGACTTTATTGTTGAGACGATGACCCCGATTCACGAGGAACAGGCCACCGAAAACACAGAGCAGCCAGACGAAATTTCAGAATGGACACTCCACGTGGACGGATCGTCCACGGACGGTGGCAGCGGAGCAGGGGTGGTCCTTACGACCCCTGATGGATTTGAAGTTAAGTATTCCCTCAAACTTGACTTCCCGGCGACCAACAACGTCGCCAATTACGAAGCCCTGCTAGCCGGCTTACGACTAGCAAAAGAGGTTGGCAGTTTACAGCGACTCCGAACTAATCGTCAACCAGGTTAACGGGGGCTTTGAGGCAAACAACCCTTCCTTGGCCAAGTACTTGGCTAAGGAAAAGGAGGCCGTCCAGGGCTTCGAATGACTGACCCTGGTTCACGTCCCTCGAGCTGAAAACTGGAAGGCAGACCTGTTGGCTAGAGCCGCCGCCGCCAAAAACCCTGAGCAGTACTCAATGGACATGAGGGAGGTTTTGATCGCTCCCAGCATAGAAAAACAGGAGGCAATGCAGATTTTCGAGACGGAAATTTGAATGACGCCCTACCTTAAATACTTGGCTGACGGATCACTCCCAAAGGACACCGAAAAGGCCAAGCGAATTAAAAAGACAGCTGGCTGGTACACAGTAGTCGATGGGCGACTGTATCGCCGCGGGTACTCGACTCCGTACCTCCGCTGTCTATCTCCCGAGGAGGCCGACTACGCGCTGGGCAAAGTTCACCTCGAGATATGTGGATCACACGTAGGCGGAAAAAACTTGGCCTTCAAGATCATGAGGCAGGGCTATTATTAGCCCTCAATGAAAAAGGACGCACTTGAGTTTGTAAAGAAATGTGAAAGCTGCCAGCTTCACGGCAACCTTCACCACCAGCCGTCCGCTGACCTAAAGTCACTTCAGGCTCCGTGGCCCTTCGCGCAATGGGGGCTCGATATTCTCAGCCCATTTTCCATTGCCATGGGGCAAAGGAAGTTCATCATCGCGGGTATCGACTACTTCACCAAGTGGGTCGAGGCAATCCCTCTGATGAAAATCACGGAACACAATGCGCTGGAATTTCTTTGTCAGAGCATTGTCTGCAGGTTTGGTGTCTTAGAAGTCGTAGTGACCGACAACGGGATCCAATTTTTGGGAAAACGCTTCACCAGGTATTGCACCAACCTTGGCATCAAGTTGGTCCACACTTCGGTGACATACCCCCAGGCCAACAGGCAGGTGGAGGTCACAAATCGTACGCTACTCCACGGGTTAAAGACTAAGCTGGAGGACGCCGGGGGCTCCTGGATTAACGAGCTTCCTTCCATTCTTTGGTCTTATCGAACAACCCCGAAGGAACCAACGCGCAAGACACCCTTCAGCCTCTGTTACGGGACTGAAGCGGTGATCCCGGTCAAAATCCGGCTTCCAAGTCTCAGGGTGGAGTCTTTCGACCCACAGACCAACTCCCAGAAAATCAGGGAGCATTTAGACCTGCTAGAGGAAGCCTGCGACGCCGCCAGAATACGGACAGCAGCATACCAACACTGAGTTGCCCGGTACTACAATAAAAAGGTGAAAGCCCGACAGTTCGACGTTGGAGACTTGATCCTACGGGACGTCGAGGCCACAGGCAAGCTGGCCGGCCGCAACAAGCTCTCTCCCAACTGGGAGGGACCTTTCCTTGTCTCCGTCGTCCTGCGAAACGGAGCATACAGACTCCGAAATCAGGACGGGAAGTCGGTCCCACGAACGTGGAACGCAACCCACCTCAAGCGATACTTCCAATAGGGAACCCAGGTATGCACTCACCTACTTGTGTGCATTCATTCGTATGCTTGTTTTAATTTGGCAAAATAAGAAGTTTACTCAGCTTATAGGACCCTAGTCTTTGTACGCATATATATATTCTGTGTTTGTCTTGCAAGTTTACCCGACCTAGACTGCCCCTAAGTCGGGAGGGTCTTCACCCTCTCGTTAAACCCTGGTCATCCATGTAGCCCAGAAGTGGTCTGAAACCCTGGTCAACCAAGTTGCCCATGAGTGGTCTGAAACCCTGGTCATCCAGGTGGCCCATGAGTAGTCTGAAACCCTGGTCATCTAAGTGGCCCATGAGCGGTCTGAAACCTTAGTCATCTAAGTGGCCCATAAGCGGTCTAAACCTCGATCATCCGAGCGGCCCAATAGCGGTCGTACTAAACCTTGGTCATCCAAGTGGCCCGATAGCGGTCTAAAAACCTTAGGGGGCAAGTATGACACACGAGATGACCTCCTCTCGGGGAGTAGCAACGTCAGTCAACGACGGTCGAAGGGAGAAACATTTCTTCTCTAACATTGGCTGCCCAAGTCATCACTTGCACGGCGCCACCAGGCTGGTTAATACAACCGCCTACCCAGCTTAAGGATCTTATTCATTAGGCAGCCAGCCAACCAGGTTGGCCGCCCCACGCAATAACCTTCCCAACGAAAGGGTAGTGTGATCAAACAGTGACGAGAAGCGTTCCTTCTCCAACGCTGACTGCCCAAGTTACCATTTGGATAGCACCGCAAGGCTGGTTAACGCAACCACCTGCCAAGCCTATGGACTTAGCTCCTTAGACAACCAAGCAACGGTCACTGGCCAACCAGATTGGCCGCCTAATACAATGATCCACACAAAGACAAAAAGTAATAAAGACAATGGACACCAAATTAAAAAGAATTTCTATTTTATTGCTCAAAAAGGGATGTACAATCTACATAAGTCCCAAAAGTGTAAAAGGCTATAAAAGCGGCGGACCACCCTGGCTGTCTCGGGGCTCTCCAACCAAGTCTTCCTTACATTACGCTGCGCGGTTACTCTGATTAATAAACTCAACTGAGAAATCAGGATCAATTAACCGTTCAACGCTCCATCCAATGTTGATCCCCTCCAACAGTCGGGCGTGCAGTGCGCCCCCAATCTTATGGGGGCTGATCTAGTGGCCAACTCGCTCTCTGAGGCTGCGGCTCTGTCGACAAGGCGTTTATTGCTCGCCTTAAGTCGATCCTCCTCCTCCTTCAAGCGAGCGATCTCGGCCTTCAGCTTAACATTCTTTGCCTCCATGCCCGCCATGACAACCTTAAGAGCAGTGGTCTGCTGGCGGAGCTCCCCTCCTGAGGCGGCCAGCTTGGCCTCCAGCCAGGCGATCTTAACATCTTGATCCGCAATGATGCGATCACGTTGCTCCACCTCTCGGGAGAAAGCTGAGATCAACCTTCTTGACTGCACAAGACAAAAGCGAAGTGTGAGTTACAAACAAAAGGAAGAAAGAAATACAAGGAAGCCATTGCAAAAATCATACCTCATAAGTCTTCCTCAAGGGCCTCACAGGCCTGGGCTCTAGACCTGTCCCAACTGACGGTGGACCAATTGGCAGTGGACCAGGAGATGACGAGCCAGGAGCATCCTCTCGCGCCGAGCACGCCATTGCCTCATCCAAAATACGGTCTAGAAACTCATCATCATCAACAGCAACGGTGCTCTCCTCTCTTGTAGCTTCCGGAGCAGCCGCAGCAGGCCTCTTTCCCTTGGCTGCCTCTGGAGCGGTTGCTGGAGGATCAGCCCTCGTCAACAGCTCCACAATAAAAACTCTCGAGCCCTCAGCCATGTCGCGAGCTGGCTCCTCCCCAGACTCAATCCAGGCGGCGCCTAGGACCACCTTTGTCGTCGGCTGAGCCAGGATGACTCCTCAAGCCACCGCTGACCTGTCTTCAATGAACCTCCCCGCTCCAACAGTGCTGCCGGATCCGCCGCAGATCCCGGCAGCCACATAATCAATTTGAGACGAAGATGAGGAGGGCATACCAATTACCCTCTCAGTAACCTCTTCCTCCGGGCGCCTTGAGCAGATGATCACCCCCTTGAGTCCTCAGGGTTCATCATCATAACCGGAGGGCATGGCTTCTGAACCGGTGATGGTGGCCCCCAATTGACCTTCTTGGACTCCGCCTGGGAGACCAAGAAGTTCCTCTTAAACTCAATTGGATTAGCTTGTATGGCCTTGGTTAGCCATGTGTAGGCGGCACAATCCGCCGCAGACGGCGTACTAGAGTACACCTCAGGAATCTAGCCCTAGCTCCTCGCAAGAGGCCATTTCTCCCCCACCTTCACGAAAAAAAACCGATTTTTTCAGTTCTTCAACGAATCGTGAATGGTCGTACTAATCTTTATTCCGGTACGGGGAGTGAGCGATATCCACTCACTCCCAGGGTTCAATTTGAACACAACCCTAACGCCGGTCATCCTAAATTTCTGGCCAAGTTTTCGGGCAAAAATACACAGGGTGCAGAGATACCTCACGGTGTTGGCGTGAAGCTGGGCGATAAGTACTCGCAAAGATACTCACGGTGTTGGCGTGAAGCTGGGCGATGGGTACTCGCAGAGCCTTCATGATTGATTCCAGCTCCTTCGGCAGCGGCAGGCAGAGGTCGCTTCTCAGATGGGCTTCGTAGACTGTAATGTACCCCGCCGGTGGGGTAAAGGCTTTGTCGTCCTTGTCCAGAATTCTCCAGGCCATCTCCTTGGGGATGTTGAACTCGACGCACAATGCCTTCATATCGTTTTCTCTCAAGATGGACGAGAAATCTGCCATAGAAGCCATGATCGAGCAAAAGTTAGGGTTCCTTAGAAAGGACTGTCTGAGAAACGAGAAGGAAGAAGACGACGGGCTGAAGACGTAAATGATTTCAAAAATACGGAAGGAAAACTTAAGCCCCAAGAGTGAAACCCCTCATTAATGACGCCGTCAGTCTTGTCACGTGTCACCTCCCTACTTGACCCTGCAAAAGGACGGATCTCTAGCGCATTAATGACCGGGATCTCCGCCTAACCAACGGGAGACACGTGTCGCTTTCTGCCCTGTAAACAGGCCAAAGGCTGGCAGAAAACGCTTCCAGAATTGGCCAGGACGGTCAACAATTCTGGTACTTCGGAATTGACCAGGACGGTCAATAATTCTGGTTCTCCGGAATTGACCGAGACGGTCAACAATTCTGGTTCTCCGAAATTGACCGGGACGGTCAACAATTCTGGTTCTCCGGAATTGACCGGAACGGTCAACAATTCTGGTTCTTCGGAATTGACCGGGACGGTCAACAATTTCGGTCAAATTCTCCCTCACACTTTTCACGAATTTCCACGAGATCCTCAAAGTAAGGAAAGGCATCCCATCATAAACATACTGGAGGCCAGACTTCTAGCCACCAGCATAGGGGCTAGTGATAGGTACATCAGAAATGGGCTAGACTAAAAAGTCAACAAAGGCCCAAGACGGCGGTCAACACCCTAACGGCCCAATTGAAAAACAGACCCAAAAGTTGGAAAGATCAGGACGGTCAACATTGGCGTTGACCGTCCGGGCGGCCAACTCTCAAACGGGCGGCCAACTCTCAAACGAACGATCAACTTAGACGTTGACCGTCCGCCTTACGCGCCTTGGGCCCAAAGAGGTTTTACTACAGTAATGGGCCTGGCTTACTCAGGCCCATGGCCCATCAGGCGGCTAATAACCGACACCCTCCACGAGGGCGGCCAACACGCATGCTGCCGGTCAACTCGAATGTTGATCGTTCGCGTTTTGCACGTTGGGCCCCAAGAAACCTTTCAACAGTAACGGGCCTAATCCGTTTCGGCCCACAAATCATCAAACGGCCAGCGACGGCTTTCTAAAGATATTTCACGATCCTAACTGGCACCAAAAAGAATATTGGCAATATTAGCGCCTCCCATATAAGGAAGGCGCTGGATTTTCTCCAAATCTTTGCCAACCTAGGCTTTCCAACAGCAACATGCACGGAAAGAAAGCGTACGGTTTGGAAAGCTGTTGGCCCCCTCACAAGGAAACAATCACGATCAGCTTGGCAACTGACATCTACTCCAGAAGGCAAGCCAGCCAGCAAATCAGGAAGGCAATCACTCCTTCCAAAGAAGGAGGATCGTCCTCCCAGCTACAAAAGAAGCCATTGAATCATCATTCAAGGCAGGCTTTCATTGACACTTTCTTCAACGCATCCAACTGCATACGTTTTCTAAGACGATTGAGTGCTCTGAGAAATCTGTCTTCTCTGCCACTTTCATTCTCCAAAAAACCCTAAGGCAATAAGCGAGCCCTTACGGCTGTTTACTACCTTCCCACCTTCCAGATCCAAGAAAACCTCACGTCTCTCTTACATCTGGAACAAACACTCTTTCTCTTTCTCTCTCTCTCTCAATTTCAGTTTCTTTCTTACAAAGACTGTTTTGCTGATTTGAGCGTCGGAGTGTTTTCGGTGGGACAATTTTCCGCCGAACACGTTGACCTCATGTTCTGTTTAGTGGTGTGCAGGATTCGACTCAGAGAACGGAGCCGGAGCCACGACAAATAAGATCAACCGAATTTGTTCG
>JAODPA010056181.1:0-11355 GCA_025585075.1 Nepenthes mirabilis
TGTGTCTTTGTTCTCCTTTTATCTTTCTTGATCAAGTTATGAGATAAGTCTATCTCCTTGGAGGTTCTTTTGATATTTTTATTTTTTAAGAATTTTTTAAAATTTTTAATAAATAACACAAAGTCCTCATCACTGCACAACTCTTCATCAGAGTTATGATCTCTTTCTTCCTTTACAGTTTTTAAGGCAATAGATTTATTTCGTTTGGATTGTAAGAGAGTGTGGTCATACGTTTATAGGGAGCCAACTAATTCTTCTATTTTTAGTTTATCAAAGTTTTTCCTTTCCTCAATAGTAGTAACCTTCGGTCTAAATCGATCAGGTAAAGATTATAGGACTTTTCAGACACGAGAATTTGTTCTTCTAAATTGAATGTAAAATTAACACTGTCATTCAATTTTGTATAAAATTTATCAAATGTCTCGTTATCTTTCATACGAATTTTTTCAAATTTAGTTGTAAGAATTTATAATTTAGAGTTTTTGACCAGTTTAGTTCCTTCATGAGTAATCTCAGAGATGTCCCAAGCCTCTTTCGATGTCTCACACATGAAAATACATTTAAATTCTTAGGGGGATACAATCATAAAAATAACGTATAACCCTTTACTATTCCAATTGCATGCATCAAGTTTTTTATTAGACCACAAAAATAAAATTTTTGGTTTGTCACCCATGGTGCTTCTGGGTAGAGTCCACCCAATTTAAGTACTGTCCCAAACATGCTCATCTATTGATTTGAGAAATACTCTCATACGTACTTTTCAGTATGTATAACTTTGCTCTAATCAAAGTAGGGAGGAACGGACAGTGATTGATTGGTATACATCTAGATCAGGGTCACAGATTAGGGTGAGTCTCTGTTACCAATTGAAAGAAACTATTCGTCTAAAATCACACAAAATTTATGACCCATTGATAAATTTACGGAAGAAGTACAAATATAAATATTCAATACACATAAAAAATATTTAAATTAATATGATACAAATAACAACAAGCATGAAAAGTAAAGCAATAAGTAATAATAAAAAGAGATATTTTTTGATAACGAAGGAAAACCTCAATAACTACGGTTGTCAAGTAAAATCCTCTAAATTTCAACAGTTAGGAAAGATATGCACTATAAAAATCAACTTAAAGATCGAGTGATATTGACGTACTAACCTAACCGACTTACTCTTACCTTGTGATCTCTATCAAGGAACTCCTTAGATTTGCCCACGACAACAAAATCGGATACCTTTTGGTGTTCGCGTCAATCTTTTTTTACGAACCGCTTGAAATAACAAATACCATTGGAACCCCTTTTCCATGCTACCAACGTCGCCAGTGAAGGTAAACGGGGAAGAAGTGGTACAATAGTAAAGTAAAAGTGGTAAGAAAAATCTTAACACAAGAGTAGAAGAATGTAGTTTTGGTTTCTCAAATGGAGCTAAGTTAATGCATGAAGACTTTAGTTTGCTTTGAAAATGGGTGTCTAAATGCACAAGTAAGAGTTAGGGCAAATGAAATAAGGGAGGAATATATAGGGAGGTCGAAAACCTAATTTAAAAATATGACCATTGGTGAAATACATATCGCGGCACTCAAGCGCATGGTAAGCATGACTAGGGTTCCAAGGGAAAGACTCTTGGGTGCTTGAGTGAGAAGATAGCGAGCATTGGGTGAGGGTCTCCTAGTTTTGGTGCTCAGGCATGAAGAAGGTAAGTGTCGGGCGGCAAGCTACTTGTTTTGGCCCTTGAGCGAATGGAGAGCATGCATCGAGTGGGGGCTCACTGGAAACTAAGCTTGAGTGTATAGAGGGTGCGAATCAGGCGGCATGGTACTTGAAGCAGGGCTCGAGCACATAGCAAGCATGTCTCGGGCGTAGGTCCTTGGGAATGGACAACATTTGAAATATCTTGATGAAGATTTTCAAACTAACACAACCCGACATCAATAGCTGATCAAATATGGTCACAGAAAATGCCAATACAAATATGACCCTAATAGGTTTATACATTGATTAATCTCAAAATCTACCATACAAGTGATTGTAAAGCTTAATTAAATAAAGAAACTAATCTAAAGTGAATTGACTAAAGGGAAGAAGGGTGGTTGACTAGTGCAACTAAACATATTTAAGAGGGAATGTGGCACAATTGAGAAGGATAAGGGGGAAGTCAGCAGTTGAAGCCATTAAGGCTATTAATGAAGTTGTGTCGTAACAATTTCGGGTGGTTTGGATCACTTTGCTTTTTGAGCTATTATTTGGCCACCCAAATATCTTCTGTTGTGAATTTTCTATCAAAGAATGAAATATTAGATGTATGAGCCACACGGGTAATGATGGAACCAGAATGAATAATCTCAAATATGTCCTCATTAAACTCGACATGTCTTTGATGCTGATCTATGGATTGTTTATCCCGATTATAGCATCTACTAGTTGCTTCTTGACTTGTTTGTGGACTCCTTGGATGTGTGAGACTAATTTTTCGGCATCCATGCTAACTTGGCCTATCACTGAAACTAGTGTTTGGTCAAAGATGTGGGCTAGATTGGCTCTATAAATAATCTCAAAAGGGGACATTTGTGTAGACTGATTTTAAGATGAGTTATAAGAAAACTTAGTTTGTGGGATAATAGCATCCCAATTCTTGTGGTGATCATCGGATAGACCTTGTAACAAGTTACTAAGGGATTGGTTGACTACCTCTATTAAGCAATCATTATGAGGTTGGCAAGAGCTTGAATATTGTAACTTGGTTCCCCTCAATTCCCATAATGTCCTCCAAAAATGTCTTATAAAGTGGGTATCTTGATCAGAAATGATGATTTGAAACACCCCATGAAGCTGCACCACCTCTTAGCAGAAAAGCTAGAAGACACGAGGCATTAGTGGAAGACATTATAAAAAATCAAAACACCACTACAAAAATCAAATCACAGTCGTTGCGAGTTTGAGGAAAGCTTAATATGAAATTCATGGTAATGTCTTCTCACGATTTACATGGGATGGGAAGAGGCTAATTTAATCCTGAATTTAAACGATTTCCTTTGGTACATTGATAAATGATGCACCATTCATGAATTGGTCAACATTGTGCATTACTTTTGGCCAAAAATACCTCTCCTCTACTAAGGTTAGTGTCTATAGATATAATTGAAGTTGTAGGAATTCCTTGAGTATGCAAAGTTGATTTTCACAAAATAGGAACCCATTGGTTAGATAAAATGGATCCTCTTGACAATGTGATCAAAGTTCTAAAATTTTAGTGAAAAATATATCTACGAAATTATTTCCGAAAATCACATTGGAACCAACTACTTCATAGGATAGAGCTTTGAGAAGACACAAATCTTTTAGCTCAATGCATTGGCAACTTTGTGTTGTTAATTCTCGAATTGTGTTTAAGGACAAATGTGTATATTTATAGGAAGGATTTCCAGTTTGTGAGCCGAGAATTTAATTTTTGGCGAGAATGAAGGAAGTGAAGAGTCTTATGGTTAGAGAAGAGCACAAACTCTCAATGGATTAGACAAAACTACCACAATTAGAGGGCTTGAGCCATAGCATAAAGCTTAACATCGTAGGTAGAATAGTATTTCTCGGCCTTATTTTGTTTCTCAATGAAAAAAGAAACCGGACACCTATGTTGGCTTTGTACTACACTAATGCTCACATGAGATGCTTCACAACTTGACCATGATCATTTCATTAAAATCAGGAAGTGTGGGAACTAGAGCGTCTGTTATTTTTTGTTTTGCAAAAGTGAAGTTATTTTCAGCTTGTTCACTCCAAGTAAATTGTCGGACTTTCATGCAATCGGTTATGAGAGCAATAATGAAGTTGAAATTTTGGATGAAGCATCAGTTGAATGTTGCTAACTCGTGGAAACTTATTATCTCGGTAAATGACTGCAGAGTCGGCCACTCAAGAATGGCCCAAATCTTCTCGTTATCCGTTGTTATTCTATCAGAGGAGATAACAAATCCCAAAAATACAATCCGTTCTCTCATAAATGTGCACTTCTTCATGTTCACATATTGCATTTCCTTCCAGAGAACTTGGAGTACTCGTCGAGTGTGCTCAAGGTGTTGGTCTATGTAGGTATTGAATATAAGGATTTTGTCAAAATATACCAGTACAAATTTTCAAATGAATGGTTTGAGAATGTGGTCCATCAAGCACATAAAGTTGCTAAGAATAGTACTTAATTCAGGTGGCATTATTAGCTACTAATATAGGCACTTTTGTGTCATGAAGGTGGTCTTCCATTCATCTCTTGGTTGGATTTGGATTTAGTGGTACTCGCTTCGCAAGTCAAATTTTAATAAAACTTGAGCACCATGTAAAATGTCCAGCATATTGTCAAGACATGGAATCAAAAATCGGAACTTAACACTAATCTTATTTATGGCCTGAATATCAACACATTCTCCATGTACCATCTTTCTTGGATGTTAACGAGGTTGGGATGGAACACGGGTTACTATGTTATTGTATATATCCCTTTCGGAGAAGCTAAATTACTTGTCATTGTAACTCTTGATGTTCTTGGGGGATCATCTAGTAATGTGGAAGGATAGGAATATTGGAACTAGACACGAGGTCAATCTAGTGATGTATTTTCCTCTTGGAAGCTAGAGGGGAGATCCCCTGGTGCAATATCAGCAAACTTGTGTAGCAACTTTGTCATCGGTTTGGGAACATCACCTAGCTTCAATTTACTGTC
Source organism: Nepenthes mirabilis (assembly GCA_025585075.1). Classification (NCBI taxonomy): domain Eukaryota; kingdom Viridiplantae; phylum Streptophyta; class Magnoliopsida; order Caryophyllales; family Nepenthaceae; genus Nepenthes; species Nepenthes mirabilis. Next base: position 4,721 of record JAODPA010056181.1, read on the forward strand.
CATGCACTAGACTAGTGCTTAGGCTGGTGCATTCTCTTGGCAAATTTCTTTGAGTTTTCTTTGAGATATAATGGAGCCGCTAGTTCCTTTGATTGATATAGGAGCATCCTCGAGGAGTTGAAGAACAGTTCTCTCACCATATTGTCATAGTATTTCTAAGAGAATATGATAGGCATCCATTGGGATGACATCGAGTGAGACCGAGTCTTTGTATTTCACATTGGAAACTTGACAAGGTGTCTTTCTCGGATGGCAATTTCTCCTTCTTTCTTGAACCACATGACTTTATAAGGTTTCGCATGGACTTGGCATGTCAAATTTAGCTTGGTGAACATATCTTTGGAAACCAAGTTGACATAGATTTTGGAATCAATTACGATTATAAAGATATTGTTCCACAACCATTCATCATCTTTGTTGGCAACAGGAGCGGTTAAGACTCACCAAGTTACTAGAAATTCGGCATCTTCATTTGGTTCACAGACTTCTTCTGGGTCTTTGTTATCCTAACCTCGTGGCTTGGATTCATTCTTAAGAACCTCATCACCTAAGTGGACAAGGACCCACCCATCTCACTTCTGTGGATAGTTATTGTTGGATTATAGGTCACTTCCGTGTGGGTCCATACCCACTTGATGTGGCGGACGAAGCTAAATATCCTTTCCTTATGAAGAAAGATCAAGTTTCGCCTGCTGGACGCTCGAGCCTAAATTCCAGTATGTTCCCCGCTCGTTGTACGCCCGCTAGGAGCTCGAACGGATTTTCCAGAATGTGCTCACTCGCTGTGCGTCCGTAGGAGCTCGAGCGGATTTTCCAGAATGTGCCCTGCTCACTGTGCTCTTGCTAGGCATTCGAGTGCGGTCCTGCGCCTGCCGGGCGCTCGAGCGCACGCCATTATATATAAAACGCGTGTTTGCATTTTTAGGCTAATTTGAATTAATTTCTAGCGCCATTCCAGAGAAGAAAAAGAGAGAAAAGAGAGAGAAGAAGAAGAAGAAGAGGAAGAATTGAGCCTCCGTTTGGATTTTCAATCAAGTTCCAGTTTTCGGTAATCCCACGTACAAGATTCTTGTTGCTGTGAAAAACGTCTGCCGGGTTTTATCTCTACTCTTATTCTTTATACTTCTTGTACGGATTGTTCAAAGTTAGTTGATATTGATTCTTGTGATTTGAGGTTGGTGTAATCGATCAACTGCTACTAATAAAAATTTCAGACTCTTTGTCCTATGGTTTTTCTTCCTCGTTTCATAAGGAGTTTTCTACGTAAAAATTATGTCTTTATTATTCGTGATTGTTTGTTGTGTGCTTGATATCGTCTATCACGTATTTTCTCGTGGTTCAAACAAGCTTTTAATACTAACAAGTGGTATTAGAGATTTTGGTTCGTGTTGGGTATTGTGATTTGTTTGAATCGATAGCATCCTCGTCGTCAAAGAATCTGTCATTCGGCATTGAGCAATTCAATGGGTAGGGCAACTTCTTTCTCTAGCAAGAGAGGGTGAAGAATATTCTAACGAGAGAAGGGACAGTGAAGGCGTTGAAGAAGAAGGACGAAAGGCTTGAAAAAATGACCGACGATGAATGACAAGACAAGAGAGATCTTGCAAACTGTACTATTAAGCTGTGCCTGACAGACAATACTCTCCAAGAAGTTATTGGTCTAACTGATTCGGCGGAGGTTTGGGAGAAGTTGGAGAGCCGTTATAAGTCCAAATCTCTAACAACCAGACTGCATGTGAAGAAGCAGTTTTATAGCTTACGGTTATCAGAAGGAGGGAGTTTTGAGAAACACTTGGACGAATTTAACCGGATATTGACGCAGATGTCTGCTCTTGATGAGAAAATCAAGGAGGAGGACAAGGCATTGGTTCTACTAGCTTCTCTACCGGCCACCTATGACTATATTGTCAGAACCTTACTGTTCGGCAAGGATACCTTAAGGTTGGATGAGGTTATTACTTCTCTACTCATGAACGAGTCAAGACGGTCACAAGGGACTTCATCATCTTCTCATTCTGAGGTACTGGTGACTGAATCTAGGGGAAGAAGTAGAGGTCGCCACCAGAAATTAGGAGAAAAAGGACGCAGCAAGTCACGGTCCAGATACCAAAACCTAGAGTGCCATCACTATGGCAAAAAGGGCCACGTCAAGAAACACTGCTACAAATGGAAGCGTGAGAATGTTGAAGGTAATGAGAAAAAGGCTGACAAGACTCGAGAGGAAGAAAGAGCTACTGTTGTTACCAGAAGTGATCTTTGGCTGGTGTGCCAGGAGGATAAGGTGGTAAATCTGGCTGACTTTGAGACAAGCTGGGTGGTGGACAGTGGTGCTTCACTTCATGTCACCACACGGAAAGTGTTCTTCACATCATACACTCTTGATGATTTTGGAGTGTTGAAAATAGGTAATGAAGCTATGTCCCGTATTGCTGGCTATAGTGATGTGCATCTCACCATAAATAATGGAACCAAGTTGCTGTTGAGGTATGTTAGACATGTCTCGGATGTTCGACTAAATCTGTTCTCGGCTGGCAAGCTTGATGATGAGGGCTTTTGTAGCACGTTCTGCGCAGGAGCCTGGAAGCTGACTAGAGTGTCTCTAGTTGTGACTCGGGGCAGAAAAGTTTCCAACTTGTATATGATGCAAGCTTCGATTACAGCGAGAGATGTGCATGTTGCTAGAGATGAGGAGCTTTCAGATTTGTGGTACCGTCGGTTGAGTCACATGGGTGAGAAGGGCCTGAACTATTTAGCGAAGAAAAATTTTCTTCGGGGTATAAAAACAGCTCAGCTGAAGACTTGTTCTCATTGCATGGCTGAAAAGCAACGATGGATCTCATTCAATGGCAATTCATCTATAAGGAAGACTGATCTTCTTGAATTGGTCCACACCGACATATGTGGCCCATTCAAGGTGAAGACTCTTGGAGGAGCACTTTACTTCATCACATTTATTGATGATTGTTCACGAAAATTATGGGTGTATCTGCTGAAATTAAAGGATCAAGCTTTTATATTCTTCAAGTATTTTCATGCCTTGGTTGAGAGGCAAACGGGGAAGAAACTGAAATGCATCCGAAGTGATAATGGTGGAGAGTACATCGAAGCATTTGATGAGTATTGCCGATCTCATGGAATTCATCATTAAAAGACTCCATCGAAAATACCGTAACTGAATAAGATAGCTGAACGGATGAATGAGACTTTGATGGAGAGGGTCCGATGCGTGCTTTCAGAGGCAAAGCTCCCTAGCTCATTTTGGGGGGAAGCCTTGAGGGCCGTGACTCATGTCGTCAACTTGTTACCACATGGTACCTTGAATGGTGAAGTGCCTGAAAAGATATGGATCGGAAAAGATGTATCCTACGATCACTTGCGGGTATTTGGATGTAAGGTCTTTGTTCACGTTCCCAAAGATGAAAGAACCAAGATAGAGTCAAAGACCAAACAGTGTATATTTCTCGATTATGGAAAAGATGAGTTTGGGTATTGACTATATGATCCAATTGAGAAGAAACTGGTTCGATCTAGGGATGTCGTGTTTGTTGAGAACCAGACTATAGAAGATATCGACAAAGGTTCAGAGTTTGTCCCCAAGAATGATGACAGCCGGGCAGGTGATTCAGATCTTCTGCTGACACCTGTTCGTCAGCAAAATGAAAGTCAAGGCAATGTTGAAGATGAAGAAGATTACGAGACTGCAGTGCCCAATAGTGATGAGGATGAGGCTATTCCTCCTGATATTGTAGAGCCTATCGAGACTGTTCCACTCCGATGATCCACGAGAGATCAAAGACCTCCTACTCGTCTGTTGGCCGAGGAATGTGTTACTCACGAATGGAGGAGAGACCGAATGTTTCGAAGAAACAATGGAGGATGAATACAAGGCGGAGTGGATGGAAGCTACACAAGAAGAGATTGTATCGCTGCATGAAAATCACACATTTAAGTTGACAAGGCTGCCAAATGGAAGAAGAGCATTGAAGAACAAGTGAGTCTTCAGATTGAAGACAGATGAAAACAACTCACAATTGAGGTACAAAGCAAGGCTAGTCGTGAAGGGTTTTAATCAACGAAAGCGTATTGACTTCGACGAGATCTTTGTACCAGTGGTAAAGATGTCTTCTATTCGGGTAGTGTTCGGGTTGGCTGCTGTTCTTGACTTGGAGGTAGAACAGATGGATGTGCGGACAGCGTTTCTTCACGGTGACCTTGAAGAAGAAATCTACATTGAGCAACCGGAGGGATTCCTTTCAAGGGGAAGGAGAACTTAGTGTGTCATCTCAAGAAGAGTCTGTATGGCTTGAAACAAGCTCCAAAGCAATGGTACAGGAAGTTTGAATCCGTCATCGTAAATCAGAGCTATCAAAAAATGACCTCGGATCATTGTGTTTTTGTTCAGACTTTTTTAGAGGATGATTTTATTGTTCTTTTGCTCTATGTGGATGATATGCTAATTGTTGAGCGTAATGCTTCTCGGATCACGGAGTTAAAGGACAGCTTGGAAAGTCCTTTGCTATGAAGGATTTGGGACCGGCGAAGCAAATTCTGGGAATTAGAATTTTTCGTGACCGCAAATCAAGGAAGTTATGGATGTCACAAGAGAGTTACGTGGAGAAAGTGCTTCAACGCTTTAACATGGAAAAGGCAAAATCAGTGAGCACACCGTTGGCCAATCACTTTAAGCTAAGTATTTGTCAATGCCCTTCTACCGAAGATGAAAAGGCACATATGAAAGGCATACCCTATTCTTCAGCTATGGGTAGCCTAATGTATGCCATGGTGTGTACGAGACCGGATATAGCTTATACTGTTGGAGTTGTTAATTGATTCTTATCAAATCCCGGTAAAAAGTATTGGTCCGCGGTAAAATGGATTCTGAAGTATCTCCGAGAAACTTCTAAACAGTGTTTGTGTTTTGGAAGCAACATACCCCTTCTGGTTGGATATACTGATGCAGATATGACGGGTGATGTTGACTCACGGAAGTCTACTTCAAGATATTTAGTCATATTTGCAGGAGGAGTTGTTTCCTGGCAATCGAGATTGTAGAGGTGTGTTGCTCTCTCCACTATTGAAGTGGAATTCATTGTTATTATAGAGGCTAGCAAGGAGATGCTATGAATGAAAAAATTCATTCGAGAACTTGGTCTCAAGCAGAAACAGTATGCGTTATTTTGTAACAGTCAAAGTGTGATTCATCTTAGTAAGAACTCGTCCTTTCACGCCAAATCAAAGCATATTGATGTGAGGTATCAATGGGTGCGGAATGTCATTGACACGGGTTCGTTGGTGCTGGAAAAGGTCCGGACCGAGGAGAATGGATCACATATGATGACCAAGGCATTACAAAAGGGGAAGATTGAAATTTGCTGTGCTATCGCCGGGATGACGATGTATGGCCCCACATAGTCGTGAGGGGACGTTTGTTGGGTTATGGGTCACTCCCGTGTGGGCCCATACCCACTTGGTGTGGCGGACGGAGCTAAATATCCTCTCCGCATGAAGAAAGATCAAGTTTTGCCTGCTAGCGCTCGAGCCTAAATTCCAGTATGTTCCCCGCTAGTTGTGCGCCCGCTAGGAACTCAAGCGAATTTTTCAGAATGTGACCCGCTCGCTGTGCGCTCGCTAGGCGCTCGAGCGCACGCTATTATATATAAAATGCGTGTTTGCATTTTTAGATTAATTTGAATTAATTTGGAGCGTCGTTCCAGATAAGAAAAGAGAGAGAAGAAGAAGAAGAGGAAAAATTGAGCCTCCGTTTGGGTTTTCAATCAAGTTTCAGTCTTCAGTAATCCCACGTACGAGATTCTTGTTGCTGTGAAGAACGTCTACCGGATTTCATCTCTTCTCTTATTCTATATACTTCTTGTACGGGCTGTCCAAAGTTAGTTGATATTGATTCTTGTGATTTGGGATTTGTGTAATCGATGAACTGCTACTAGTAAAAATTTCAGATTTTGTGTCCCGTAATTTTTCTTCCTCGTTTCATAGGGAGTTTTGCACATAAAAATTGTATCATTATTGTTCGTGATTATTTATTGTGTGCTTGATATCGTCTATCACGTATTTTCTCACGGTTCAAACAAACTTTTAATACTAACAGTTATAGGATTGGTGATCGGGCTTTACGCATCAGAAGCACTCATCTCTTCATGCTGAGGTGTTGCCACTTTGGGTGACGGGCTAGATTGAACTGCCGCTACCTCCTTCACTTTTCCAGCAGCAAAAGGGGACTGCTGCTTGGGATATGGGGTATTGGACTTCTTAATTCTAATATTAGTGGCCCGATCAATCCTCCATAATTTCAACTTTCCTACGTCTTTGAGAGCCATTTGGAAGGCTTCTTCTAATAATGATAAGTATGTGAGCTCTTCCTAGATAGTGGGTTTTAAGTGGTTCAAGTACTGAGCTACTAATTAGTTATCTATTTCTTGCAGTTCTATCCGGCTGAGGAGCACATCTTGGTCAAAACTTTGTAGCAAAAATATGAAACTTTTGGTAAAAGAGTATATACGAAATGTGAATACCTCTGAAGACATTGACAAAGTATTGGTTATAAGTAATAACCTATTATTTTAGGTCATTTATAATATAAAGCAATATTTATATATAAAAACTCATAGTTATTAATG